>ML860404.1:16899-33565 GCA_009831015.1 Picea engelmannii
GATGTGTTCAGACTACCAAAATGCTTTTGAGCTTCTAAAGACTGCCTGTGAGGCAATGGACCAGGCCAGAAGACCTCTTGCAATCCAAAATTTGATTTTGCAACTGGCCTGTTTGGAAAATGGATCTTCTTTCCAGATAAAAAAAATGCAACGATTGAGCCAGGACAATCAAAATCAGTCTGTCTCCTAAAATTTATTCCTGTATGAATAAAACCTAGACACCCACAGGAAAAAACAGATCTAAAAATATGCCTGTAAATTGAAATAGAAACTTCCTTTCTCAGACGTGAGACTAAAAATGGCTTGTTTTGCAGAGCACAGGTCATTCCAATATCTGTTTGTGTCTGTCATTGAGCTCTTTTTCTAACTAACATCCCAACTGCATGCGTTACCTCTTGAAATTCTAAACTGCTATGGTTCATCTCAGGATTTTGTTGCTCCAATTCAGGTGATCTCTGTTCATTTGTAATAATAGACTCTCAATCAACAAAATATTCATCCATTTTGTTGTTTGTGTTGCTTATAGACACACCTGTCACTGTTGACATAGGGTGGGAAACATACTTGCTTTCATGTTTATGCCACGCAAGGACCTGCTCAATCATTTGAGAATCTTCACTGCTTCTATGTATATTTTCAAGAGAATATTTCTTGAGGCTTAGTTTTTCATTATTTTTTTTTTGATTCAAGGTTTTGCAATGTAATATCTCTAAAACATGGATCTGGTTCAACATTAGGCTGAATGGATGGGAGAGATATTGATGTTTCTGAAACCTCAAACATATTACCCAATTTCACATCTACAACCTCACTTATTACTTTAACACTTTTAACTGCAAATTCTTCCATTGGTCGTGGAGCTTCTATTATACCATCAGATATAGGACCCATGTCTCTGAATAAGAAGGCCCACCTGCACTGGCATATTTGGTCATACGACTTGAAACACCCTTAGATATTGGAGTCCCTGTGCATGTAGCCACACTTGTGATATTAGCCATGAGGTTTGAAGCTCCAGTTGCCAGTAAAGATGGAGATATTGCATTATCTGTTCTCCCTCGTGACATTTTCTTTGCTGGAGATATTTTGTTATCCTGTAAGGAAGCACTACTAAAAATGGATTGATACTGATCAAAATCATGATCCCCATAAGATAATTCACCTAGATAGAAAAGCATACGAGGATTGCACAGGAGAATCTAACCTCTCTATGCCTTCCAAACTGTCCAGGGAAACCACGACTTCTCAGCTCGGTTGCAGATCATTTTGGGTTTATATCCAGGCCGACTTATTACATGAAGTTTTTCAAATCCAGTCTGTAAACTCGCACAATCTTCCAAACAACAATAAAAGTATATATGGGAAACCCTCTGCGTGATTTGCGAATCTAAGGAAACCATCATATTAGCGAGCATGAACGTGGCAGGTGAGGAATAGCTTAATTCTTGGTAAGGAGGTAGGCGTTTACAGCTGTAATATCCCCAAACTCAACTATGTGCCAACGTAACCACCGATATCCTTAGCTTAACCAATGTGTCGATCATGTAACCAACCTACCAATAGTTACCAAAATAGCCATAGGCATTTTATCAAAAAGATATGCATGAATATCCATACATATTATGAAACCAAAGGTTGAGTAGGCCAAATAAGAAGCCAATCCAAATACTAATGCATTGCAAAATCAAATGAAATCCAATCAGACAATCGATATAATAAGGTCCAATGAGTATACCAATGCGTGTGAGTGTTATACTATAATGTTCAAACATCCGACATGCAGTTAAAAACCCCAAAATCATGTATTTGCCAATGCATTAATTAAACGTTTAACCAAGGTGTCCGATCAAAATTACATAAAATTGATATGCCAAGAGCTATGATAAGGATCAACAATAAGGATCACGAAAGATAAATCATAACCCCCATGTAATTCAATGAATCAATGTTTAGGCAAGTCATACAATGTGAATCCAAAGGATAAATGTCTTCAATAAAACCGAGTTATATAATCCATTGAAGTATGAAAACCGCTCAAAGGGTATTGCCGATCATGTAAATATCAATAAAAAGATAGGCGCAATATGCATAATGACACAAAAGGCATTGGCAGTTCAGATAATGATCAAAATGTGGCCTCGGAAGGAGCAATCTTCATGCTTACACTCGTGAAGACTTAGCGAAGATAGGCGTGCGGAAAGGCGCAAAGAATAAAATCATCTTTCATTTGAAAATTGCAACAAAAAATCAATGTTTGTGAAACATTGGTGTAGGCAGCTTACGAGACAATGAAAAATGTTTATTGGCTGCCAACAGAGTTGCCATCGGGATTTCATAAATTAGGATATCGAAAGTCTTGATGACAGGGGATCGGGAATATCCACAGTGAAAACCCTGAAACAGATCGAGTCGTCCATTGGTTGGGACACATGGCGGATATTGGGAGCCATCGACATTTTGGGAATCAGAACTTTGAGAGTTCTGAGGGTAAATATCCATAGGCATTTCTGTGTTTGAAATCCTGAAATCGTGGATTCTGTAGGACCGTCCATTTCGAGGGGACGCGTGGAAACAATCGAGACCTTCGAGAAAATCTTGAAAGGGGAGAGTTCACCGACATTTCGGGATTCGACGTTTCGCGAATCCTAAAGACAAGAAGAATGGGCATTTCAGAACCATGAAGTCTGAAACCCCGACAAGCTAGAAATCTCCATTGTGGGGCCAGCTAATGTCATATCGGAAAATCGGGATTCAAAGGATCGGGAATCCTAAGGACAAATGCGTTTCGGCATTTGAAAGCCCGAAACCCTAAAAGGGACTGTGGTCATATAGGGGAAGGTCATGTGGGCCAAGACATAGCCCTTAGGGCTAGTAACCGAAAAATGTGTTTCGACATTTTAGAGATTCGAAGTTCGAGGAATCATTTTCATCGGGAATTAGGAAATCCCTAAGGCCAAAATCACATTTCTTGTGGAAAATTGTTCTCGGTTGCATTCAGGCCGTGAAGGAAAAGGAAGGACCTGTGGATCAGGTTTTTAACAGAGATTCTAGTGAGGAATCAAAGAGTCACTTTGGCTCAAAGGTGAATTTGAATGATCCTTAAGATTGTGAGTTCAGGCGTGGGACCTACTAAGGAAGGAGCAGGAGTGTATCGGTGCCATCAACTGGCGCATCCAAGGAAGTCTTAGGAAGATTCTTGATGCAAGACAATCACGTGATCGCTTACATCTCGAGAAAGTTGAGAAGGCATGAGGAGAACTATGTGACACATGATTTGGACTTGTTAGCCATTGTGTATGCCTTGAGATTATGGAGACACTACCTTATTGAAAGAAAATTTAAACTAAAAACGGACCACTATGGTTTACAACACATATTTATGCAAAGCGACTTTAATGTGCGACAACGACATTAGTCAGAATTTCTTAGTGAGTATGATTTCGATATTACTTACATAAAAGGAACAACGAACAGAGTGGTTGATGCGTTGAGTCAGAGACCACACATATTTTTGGTGATTCCTCTTTGGATGAATATATGTGAAAATATTCTAACTTTATAGTGCGACGATGACTGGTACAAGGAGGTCAAGGAGTTTATCGGACAAAAGACAATGATGGTAACAAATTTTGAGGGATTTACTGTGGACAATGATAGATTATTGATATTTGAAAACAGAATTTACGTACCACCCAATGACGAGTTGAGGAGTTTGATCCTAAATGAGGCTTATAGAGTAGTGTACATGGCTTATATTGGAGTCATGAAGATGAGGGAAGACCTCAAACCATTATTCTTCTAGAAAGGACTGAAGGAAAACATAGTCAACTACATGGCAATATTGTTGGACAACTGAGAGGGGGGGGGTGAATCAGTTGTTACTGGGATTAAACAATTATGATTATTTTAAACACTTTACACAACATTTAATGAAAGTCACAATAATGAAAGGAAATAAGCAATAGAACATCCAGCATCAGTCACACATATGAGAAACATAGACATAGATATTTCTTGAGGAAACCCATACAAGGTAAAACCCTCTTATTCTTTATATGATAAGTAATATTTACATTCTTTACATTATCATACATATGAGAACCAACTCATAATGAGGCTATAACCTCTATTTTGCAAGATGCTACTTGCTGAGAGCACCAACCCTCTGGATTCTCTAGCACCAACTAGAAGGAAGCACCAACTCCCTAGTTTCTCTAGCACCAACTAGAAGGAAGAACCAACTCCCCAGTTTCTCTAGCACCAACTAAAAGGAAGCTAAAACTCCCTGTGTTCAAGAACCCACTTGAACCTCTGAGCACAACAGTCCTCCCTAGCACCTCCCTACCACCCTGAAATATAAATCTTTGCTTTAAGTCTTATTACATCAATATAAGTTTCTTCAATGGCTTACTAGTCTCATCATTTTTCTGCTACACTACACTGCTCTGTCTGCATCAGTGTCTTCTGAACACTCCTTATGATTTTTGTTCTTTTTCCTTTTATGCTCTCTGTGCCATGTCCCTTCCATGCAACATTCCCCTTATGTTCATTTATGCTGCTGATCTCTGTCTCCTTCTTCACACCTCAATCACACCCAACCACAACAACCCTCATCTCTTCTTTGCTCAGCATACTTATAGTATTTTTGCTCCTTTTGCATGCAATATGCACCAAGCTCCTGCATGCTCTTACCCTACCACTGTTATCCACATTGGTTTTTTTACTCGCACTTCACTCTAACACCACATCCCTCACTCCAACCTCAACCTCTCTCTCTCTCCTACGTTTCCTCCTCATGTCGAGTACTCTACCTGATCATCATTGCAACTCTTCAGCTTCTCTGGCGGTTCAACCCATGTGTCCAGCATCACTAGGTGTTATGCTAAGATTTCTGAGCATGTCTTGCAGTTGAGACTCTTCATCTTCTCTATCATATTCGAGCTAATCCTCTCTATTGCAGTTACAGGCTTTAGCGCTCATACATCTATCAATCGCCTCTAAGAATAGTCTTAAATCACTGGAATATGCCTCAAGCCTCTTCATATCCTCTGGCGATCATACTGAGGCCCCTTCAATTCCTTTGGTAGAAACCATCAATTGTTTCTAGCAGTTACACTATGAAGTGCAACAGTATCCCTCCAATCATATTCAAGTTCACCTGCACCATTGGATGGAGTTTGTAGGGTCTTGCGTTTAATTCACCATTTCACATTTCAACATTTCAGGGTTCCTGTGGTTAAGGTTTCTTTACACTTCACGTACTGATCCCCGAAACTCTGAAATTGAGCTTGGTTGCACTAGCTCCTTTCTCCATCTTCCGCCGATGTGACCAATGGATATGACCATAGGCTGAGCCAAAACATGTTTCACATTTCAACATTTCGAAAATTTGTCAATCCTGTTGTAAGGCATCTTGACTCTCCAAGTTGTGATCTCCGAAACTCCAAAAAAGGAGCTTAGTTGGACTGGGTTCGATCATTTCGGCATTTCACGATTTCGCATGTCATGAATTCTTTTTGTGAGGCATCTTGACTCTCCAAGTCAGGATCTCTGATTTATCCTCCATGTCGCAATTTCACATTTTGGCTTTTCGCGATTTCGCATATCGTGAGTTCGAGAGGTTAGGGAGCCCTGTTCCTCGACTTTCCAGTCAACGAAATGACAATCTATCGCCACGTTTCCTATGGACCCAATGGTCTAGATCTTGTCATGATTTTGACACTTCATGGGCCTTTGTTATGTCTAATCAATGGTCCATATCAATCCTCAATCTGACAGCTAGGATTATTTCATGATTTCGCATATCGCAGCTTCAAAGGTTAAATTTCCTTTGTTCATTGATTTCTCGGTCTGCGAAATCCTTTGTTTATGTGACTATTTCAGGATTTCAGGATTTTGGATTTTGCAACTCTGGGAATCCTATATTGAAGAGTCTTGACTCTTGACTTCTCAATCTCCCAGTATTCAGAACTCCGAAATGGATTCGGAGCAATGTGTTCCAGCGTTTCACATTTTGTCATTTCAACATTCTTGTCATCAGTTGCTTCCTTGATTCCTCCAATGCCTAGTCTGATATTTCCATGCAATTATCCCTGCGTTGCTAATCTTCCTTGCCTCCCTATTTTCCATCAAATAAACAAGCACACTCTTCCACTCTTTGTGCACCTCTGCACTATCTCTTCTAAGATTACGTTGTCCTTGTTTTTCCATCGCTGCATACTCTGATCTTGCCATGAATGACAAGCACACTTGCTTGTAAACATGCCAACAATATATCCCTTTGGCATTGATGGAAACCCTGAACAAATGCGCTAATCCGTTTGGACCTCCAACCATAGCATCTGGTTCGGACCACTCCTTTTTCTTACCCTTTGACATCAATTTCAAAGAAAACATGCTCCCCCTGAGCTGTTGCAGTAATATTAGGAGGTATCAGATATTCAATCAATATAAAACTCCCCCTAACAGGATGGACTCTCTTAGGTGTGAGATGGGATGACACCCAACTTCTGTCAGAGATATTCAAATGGTTTCTTGGCTAGGGGTTTAGTAAAGATGTCTACAATTTGTTCTGTGGTTGGAATGTAATGGACTTGAACAATCTGATTGGTGACCTTCTCTCTCATAGAATGGTATTTTATGGGAATATGCTTGGTCTTGGAGTGGAATACAATATTCTTAGACACACTGATGGCACTAGTGTTATCACAATGAATTGGGATCGGTGCAGTGTATTTTACCTCCAATTCTGCAAGTGTCTGAATCATCCATAATACATGAGTGCAAGAGGTAGCAACAACATTGTACTCTTCCTCTGTAGTTGATAAGGAAATGGAACCTTGCTTTTTACTAAGCCATGCTACTAATGAGTCACCCAGGAAGAATGCTCCTCTACTGGTGTGTTTTCTCTCATCAACACAGTTTTCCCAATCTACATCTAAATAGGCGGTTAACTGAAAATTGTGATTTCTGGAATACCACAGACCATAAGTCATTGTTTCTTTCAAATACCTAAATATTCTTTTGATAGCTTGCAAATGACTCTGTTTAGGTTCAAACTGATATCTTTGTACCATTCCAACAACATGCATTATGTTTGGGCAATATGTTGTGATGTACAATAGGCTACCTATCATTGACCGATATGAACTTTGATCAACATCAGGTGAGTCATCATCCTTGCTTAATTTGCATCCAGTAACCATAGGTGTACCCACAGGTTTAGAATCTTCTATTTGAAACCTTTTCAACATTTCTCTTAGATATTTTTCTTGAGAAATGAACATCCCTTCAGACCTCTAAGTAATTTGGAGACCAAGAAAAAATGATAGTTCACCTATCATAGACATTTCAAACTCAGACTCCATGGCAGAAGCAAACCATTGTACCAATGAATCCTTATTACATATGAAGATGATGTCATCTACATAGACCAATATGATGAGAAGATCATTATCCTCTATTTTGATATACAGATTGTTGTCAATTGTTCCTCTCTTGAACCCTTTGTCTTTGAGATACGTATCTAGTCTGTGATACCAGTCTTGAGGGGCTTGTTTTAACCCATATAAATATTTCTTCATCTTGCATACTAATTAAGGGTTATCAAACAGATCGAAACCCTCTGGTTGTTCCATACAGACTTCTTCACTTAAATCTCCATTTAGAAAAGATGACTTGACATCCATTTGATAGACTTTAAACCTTTTATGAAAAGCATAGGCAAGAAACATTCTGATAGCTTCTAATGTTGCTACAGGTGCAAATGTTTCTTTAAAATCAAGTCCTTCTACTTGAGAATATCCTTTACAGACAAATCTTGCTTTGTTTTTGACAACTTGTCCCTGCTCATTCAACTTATTCTTAAAGATCCATTTGGAACCAATGATATTTTTACCATCAAGTCTATGAACCATCTTCCACGTACTGTTTTTCTCAATCTAATCAAATTCATCATTCATTTCTTTAACCCAATGGTCATCTTTTCTAGCTTCATTAAAATTCTTGGGCTCCAACAAGGATATGAAAGCTATATGTGATTGTTCGGTGTCTTTGATTATCCTTCTCCTGGTTTGTATACCTTTGTCTTTTTCACCAATTATCTGACTTGCAGGATGATTCTTTTGAGTGATTCTTGAGGAGGAATTTGAAGTTGTCTGCTGATTTGAATCTGTCTGAGTATCTATGTCTTCATCTGATTCAGAGTCTTCATTTTTTATTTCTTGGACCTGTTCATCTTCATCTTTAGTTGTTTCCTCTATATACGACTCATTACTATACACCTCTCTTGTTGGGATTCCTTCATCAACTTTTATGTCAATACTATCAACCATTTTATGTAGCCTCTTATTATAGCGTCTGTATCCTTACTGTTTGTAGAATACCCTAAGAATATACCTTCATCAGACTTGTCATCATATTTTCCAAGGTCCTCATCATTATTCTTTATGTAACATTTACTCCCAAAGACTTTGAAGTGTTTGATTGAAGCAGGTGTCACATACCACAGTTCATAAGGTGTCTTGTCACTTTGTGGTCTGATGTGGGCTTTGTTAAGAACATGGACTGTTGTGTGTATTGTTTCTACCCAGTAGGTTTGACCAATGTTCTTCTCATTCATCATTGACATGGCCATTTTGCTGCACTGTTCTGTTTTTCCTCTCAACTACTCCATTTTGTTGAGGAGTTCTTGGGATTGTGTATTCTCTCTTGATCCCATGCTTATCATAGAATTCCTTGAAATCACTTGACCGAAATTCTCCTCCTCTGTCTGATTTTACTGCCTTTAACCTTTTGCTTGTTTGATTCTCCGTTACGGCCTTAAATATTTTAAACTTCTTAATTTCTTCAGTTTTTTCTTTGAGAAAGGAAACCCAAGTAAGTTTGGAGTAATCATCAATAATCAACATGAAGTAATTTTCTTTCCCTATGCCTTCTTGTCTTGATGGTCCACATAAATCCATATGAACTAACTGGAGTGGTTTCTCTGTTGAAGTAAATCTTTTGGACTTAAACTGTGTCCTGGTTAGATTTCCTACTTGGCAGGGTTTACACATCGAATCTTGGGGCTTTGATATTTGCGGAAGATCTTTTACTGCCTCAAGATTTTTGAGCTTGATTAAGTGGTCAAAGTTTAAATTTTCAAGTCTCTTATGCCATAACCATATTTCATCATGTTTTCTTAGATGACACTCTTCTCTATTTTCTTTCAGGACATATACGTTATTTTTTGTCCTTATGCCTTTGGCCACCACTTGTCTTGAAAGAACATCACATCACTTCACATGAACACCACTTCACATCCTCTGTCACAGATTTGAATTACACTGAGAAGATTATGTTTCATCCCATTGACAAGTAGAACATCTTGTTCTTTTCCTTTTCCATTACTGAAACTCACCATCCCTTTGCCCTTTATTTTACCTGGAGCATCATTTCCAAAGGTTACGTGTCCTGATTTTCTTTCACTTAGAGATATAAACTTACCTTTATCTCCTGTCATATGTTTGGAGAATCCACTATCTATATACCAAGGCTTCGTTTTTCTTTGAGTTGAAAACACTAATCCACACTTGTCACTTTATTTCTTCTTCCAAGCCTTGACATATTCAGCAGGGGAATTCAAATCTGGTTCATAGTTCCTTAATCGACAGTCAACAGATTTATGTCCATAGTTATGATAGATGTAGAATTCAATCTCATTGTTCGATAGGTCAAAATTATTGTTGCAGTGTTGTCTACTCATTGACTGTTGATTATTTCTTGGACTCCTTAGTTTCATGTCTCTAGACTTAATTTGGCAATTTGCAATCTGTGAAAGTTTGTTACTTGGTTGTATCATTCTTTGTTGTGGCAAGCATTTGTTCCTTTGAAATATTAGTTGCTCATGTCTAAGTCTTAAGGAACAATTTACATCTTCGTGACCAAAGTTAGACCAGTAGAAACAATAGCCATAGAAAAAAAAATTGTACCTGGAAAATGGTTTTCTTCTTTAAGAAAATCGATTTCTTCCATGTTGATGATGTCTTTCAGCAGGGAGCACATTATTTCTTTGTTCTATAGATTCAGTCCTAGAACCTTTTTCTTTACTCGTCTTGGGCGACTGATTGTCTTCCTTTGTTTTTGTAGGTTTGTTGTTTTCATTGGTTGTAGATTTGAAAAACTTGATGGGTTATTCATTTCTTGGCTTACCACTACTTGATCCCTCTTCATAACCCAAACAAGTTTTCAGCTTTGGATTCCTTTGTTGATTCAGAATGGTGGCTAATCTTTCTAAGGCTTTGATACTTGACAAATTCTGATTATACAAGGCTTGAAACTTCTCCATCTCTTTCCTAGTTTTCACTACTTCTTGTTCTAAGGCTTCACATCTTACCTTCTTTTCTGATAACTGTTATTTCAGAATGTCTTTGATTTTCTTTGCCTCTTCTAATTCAACTTTTAGTAGGACAAGGTCTTCATCACGTTCTTTACTATCTTTCTCGAGCTGTATCAACAATTGTCTTTGCTTTCTGTTCTTAATTCTTAGTCTGAAAATCTCTTCCAGTGCACTGATCAGTTCTCCTTCCATGTCTACCACAACTTCTTCTTCATTAGCACCACTTCATATGCTTATATTATCATAATCCTCTTTGGCCATAAGTATGAATTCATTTAGTTTATCTTCAATAGTGGAGTCATTGTCTTCATCATCTAAAGGATCATCATCATTGTTTATGAAAAGACTTTTCTTCTTAAAGTTATTCTCTTTAAAGAAATTTATGTGTTTGTGCTTCTCCTCATCATCACATGTTTGATCCTTTCATTTGTGGGGAAATTTATTTGCAAAATGACCTATCCTACCACAGTTGAAACATTTGAAAGGAAGTTTACCATTGTATTTTCCTGATCCCTTCTTCAGTCTCTTCACAAATTTTTCTTCAATTTCATCAGGCTCTGAATCCTCATTCTCGTCTACCTTAAATGATGCTTCTGTGGAGGTGCATTTATATTTAACTATTCTAATTTCATGTGTAGTCAATGTTCCTAGAAGTTGATCAAAATCCAAGGTTTTTAGATCATTAAGTTCTTCAATAGCAGATCCCTTCAAGTTGAACCTATCTGGTAGAGATCTCAAGTTTTCTAAACTAAAGAAGGTTCCTCAATTTTCTCACCAAGTGATTTCATTGGATTTACCATTTCTTCTACTCTCAGAAAGTATTTTCCAACAGTTTCATCTTCCTTCATCTTCAACTGTTCAAACTATATTATGTAGGTTTGAAGCTTGGCATCCGTTACCTTCTCATTACCTTCATAATTGCTAATGTGTTTGTCCCACATTTCTTTGGTAGTTCCTAGGTGAATAACTTTTACGAATTATGCTTCTGCAAGACCACTCAAGATAGAATTCATAGCCTTAGAGTTGAAGCTAAATTCTAGCTTGTCATCCTTATTAGCTAGTACAACTGGCTTTACATAACTAGTATCTACCACATCCCAAACATCAACACCTAAAGCCATTATGTAGGTTCTCATTCTAACTTTCCAGAAGGCAAAGTTTGTTCCATTGAATAGAGGGGCCTTATTGGTTGAATTTCATTCTTGGTTTGACATGTTTAAGCTCTAGGATCTACCCTTAGATAAAAGGGGCTAGCTCTGATACCAATTGTTGGACAACTGACAGGGGGGGGTTAATCAGTTGTTACTGGGATTAAACAATTATGTTTATTTTAAACTCTTTACAAAAGATTTAATGACAGTCACAATAATGCAGGGAAGTAAGCAATAGAACATCCAACATCCGTCACACATATGAGATACACAGAGACAGATATTTCCTGAGGAAACCCGTACAGGTTAAAAACCTCTTATTCTTTATATGATAAGTAATATTTACATTCTTTACATTATCATAGATATGAGCACCAACTCATAATGAGGCTACAACCTATGTTTTGCAAGCTGCTACTTGGTGAGAGCACCAACTCTCTAGATTCTCTAGCACCAACTAGAAGGAAGCACCAACTCCTTGGTTTCTATATTACCAACTAGAAGGAAGCACCAACTCCTTGGTTTCTATATTACCAACTAGAAGGAAGCGCAAACTCCTCAATTTATCTAACACCAACTAGAAGGAAGATACAAATCCCTATGTTCAAGCACCCACTTGAACCTTTGAGGACAACATTCCTCCATAGAACCTCCCTACCACCTTGAAATATAAATATTTTCTATTAAGACTTATTACAGTGATATAAAGTTCTTCAATGGATTACCAGTCGCATCATTGTTCTGCTACACTGCGCTGCTCTGTCTGCATTAGTGTCTTCTGCACACTCCTTGTGATTTCTGTTCTTTTTCCTTTTATGCTCTCTGTGCCATGTCCCTTCCATGCACCATTCCCCTTTTGTGCATTTCTGCTATTGCGCTCTGTCTCCTTCTTCACACCTCAATCACACCCAACTGCAACAACCCTCATCTCTTCTTTGTTCAACATACTTATAGTCTCTGTGCTCCTTGTGCATGCAATATGCACCAAGATCCTACATGCTCTCACCCTACCATTGTTCTCCACATCGGGTTATTTACTCACACTTCCCTCTGCCACTGCATCCCTCACTCTAACCTCAACCTCTCTTTTTGTCCTACATTTCCTCCTCATATCAAGTACTCTACCTGATCATCATTGCAACTCTTCAACTTCTCTAGTAGTTCACCCCATGCGTCCAACATCACTAGGTGTTATGCTAAGATTTCTCAACCTGTCTAGCAGTTGAGACTCTTTGTCTTCTCTATCATAGTCGAGCTAATCCTCTCTGTTGAAGTTATAGGCTTCAACGTTCATACATATGTCAATCGCCTCTAAGAATAGTCTTAAATCACTGGAAGATGCCTTGAGCCTCTTCATATGCTCTAGCGATCATACTTAGGCCTCTTCAAGTGCTCTGGCAGAAACCATCAGTTGTTTCTAGCAGTTACACTGTGAAGTGCAACAGTAACCCTCCAATCATATTCAAGTTCACCTGCACCATTGGATGGAGTTTGTAGGGTCTTGCATTTAATTTTCCATTTCGCATTTCGACATTTCAGGATTCCTGTGGTTAAGGTTTCTTTAAGCTTCATGTACTAATCCCTGTAACTCCGAAATTGAGCTTGGTTGCACTAGCTCCTTCCTCCATCTTCTGTCTATGTGACCAATTCCTATGACCATAGGTTGAGCCAAACCATGTTTCTCATTTTGAAATTTCGACAATCCAACAATTCTGTTGTGAGGCATCTTGACTCTCCAAGTCGCGATCTCTAAAACTCCAAAAAAGGAGCTTAGCTAGACTAACTTCGATCATTTCAACATTTCATGATTTTTCATGTCATGAATTCCTGTTGCGAGGCATCTCGACTCTCCAAGTCGCGATCTCTGATATATCCTCCATGTCACAAATTCACATTTCAACTTTTCACGATTTATCATATCACGAGTTCAAGATGTTAGGGAACCTCGTTCCTTGACTTTCCAGTCAACGAAATGATGATCTTTCACCACGTGTCCTATGGACCCAACGACCCAGATCTTGTTTTGATTTTGACACTTCACAGGCCTTTGTCATGTCTGATCAATGGTCCATATCAATCCTTGATCCAACGGCTAGGATTATTTCATGATTTCACATATCATGACTTCAAAGGTTAAAGTTCCTTTGTTCTTTGATTTCTCGGTCTGTGAAATCCTTTGTTTATGTTCCTATTTCGAGATTTTGGGATTTTGGATCTCGTAAGTTCGAGACTCCTATGTTGAAGAGTCTTGACTCTTGACTTCTCAATCTCCCGATATCTGAAACTCCGAAATGGAGTCGGATCAATGTATTTCGGTGTTTCTCATTTCGTCATTTCAACATTCTTGTCGTGAGTTGCTTCCTTGAATACTCTAATGAACAGTCTGATCTTTCCATGCAATTATCCCTGCACTGCTGATATTCCATGCCTGCCTGTTTTCCATCAAATAAACAAGCACACTCTTCCACATTTCGTGCACCTCTGCACTATCTCTTCTGACCTTACGTTGTCCCTATTTTTCCATCGCTACATACTCTGATATTTCCATCAATGACAAGCACACCTACCTGTAAACATGCCAACAAAGATGTCTCGAATGTTAGTAGGTGAATTCTAAATATAGAGATCTAGAAGGATTACTACATCCACACGCTATTCCAAAATCGAAATGGGAGGTCATTTCAATGGATTTCATTGTTGGATTTCCACTGATGGCAAGGAGACAAGACTAGATTTTTGTAGTAGTCGACACTCTGATAGAGAGTGCTCATTTTATCCTTATGTGTACGACGTATTAGGAACCTAACATAGATAGAGTTTTCATCAACAAGATCATGACGTTTCATGGCATGTGTTATAAAAATATTCACCTCACCATTTCTATCTTGCATAGAGGGCCCTTTTTCATTTTCATATACAGACTTGTCATCCCTTTTTGATGAATCCAAAGCTAAAAATACATATTTTTCCACATATATGTTCCCTATCTTCTATACAACATGTGTATATGCATGCTACTCCACTACAACATGCGTACATCGGGATTTGTGCCAAAAAATACTAAAATGAAGTCAGGTTTCCATGTCATGAAAGGCGATATCTAGTCCTTGGCCTTCCATATACTAGAAATGTTCCAACTTGGTCCTTCAGTTGCATTCTGAAGGCTATAAGAGCACAATTCTGAGCTATGGAAAACAGGAGAAAGCATTCAACTTTGAGAGAAAACTTACTCTAGAGAAATTACTACATATTCAATATGCATCCCTTTGTCCCTCAAGTCTGAACATAGTGTTCAGCCCCCAAGCTCTTTCCCTATTGTTGAGAGAACCTCATTGTCTCTTTTCTATGAGATTTCCTTTGCTGGAAGAATGAAGTGGTGGAGGCCTATTCGGAAGGAACTTGGTTTCTTGGTTTCAAACTGTGCCGACACGGAAGTCTATAATGTTTTATCTGTTAGAAAAACAGGACCGTGGAGCAATAAAATAAAACAAATGCAGAAACAAAACACAGAAGATACACAATACAAGAGAGACATAGATTTATGTGGTTCACCCAGTGTGGGTTACGTCCACCAGAGAAATTGCCAGATCCTTCCTTTATTATTATCCAACAAATGAAGGGATACAACCTATAGAAAAACCCACTATAACTTCCTCTTCTTTCTCTCACAGTCTCCTCTCTCATAATACAATATTCGCCATCCAACATAGCCGTAATACATTTCCCTCATAATCTTTATTGTTAGATATGCGACCTTATAATGAATGGTCCAGATTTACAATGAAATTACAATATACATTTACAAGGTAGTTTTTCCTTCGGGGGCTTCACCCCCAAACCCCGGCTTGCCCCCAGACCCCCCAACCAAGGGATAGCCCCCCCAGACCCCACAGAAGGGGTACCCCCCCTCTGCACTCCCCCGTGTGGAAGAGTGTACATACTTCTGGGGTGTAAATACTTCATGGGGTATAAACACGGCTAAAAGTAAAAGACCTCTGAATCAAGAAGATAATCATGCTCCACAACCAACAATATCCCACTTGGAGATTGATCTCAACAACTCCACCGCCGTTGTATATGATGGACTCTAAAACTTCGTGGACCTGGAAAATTTCTCATATTCATCTTCATTCTTGAAGACCAACTAAAACTGAGTAGGAACTCAGTTTCTCTTTGGTTACTCCCTTTGTTAACATGTCTACAGGATTCTGGTTAGTGTGTATCTTTTTCAAATTCAAATTTCCATCTTCCAAGATGGATTGTATGAAGTGGTACCTCAATTGTATATGCTTAGTATTCAAATGGAAGGCTGAGTTATTTGCAAGGTAAATGACACTCTTACTATCACAGTACAACCTGTTGTTCTCCTGCTTCTTTCTCAATTCCTCCATAAACCTCTGTAATCAAATCATCTCTTTACTAGCCTCTATAGCAGCAACATACTCTACCTTTGTTGTTGAAAGTGAAACAACCTTTTGTAGTTTTGAAATGAAACTTATTGTTGTTCCACCTACAGTAAAAGCATACCATGTGGTGCTCCTCCTGTTGTCTTTATCACCTGCCATATCTGAGTCAACATATCCCTGTAGAAAAGTGTCTGAACCTCCAAAACATAATGCATGAGTAGTAGTACCTCTCAAATACCTGAGAATCCACTTTACTACTTCCCAATGTTCTTTACCTGGATTGTTCATATACTTGCTCACAAATCCCACTGCATATGCAATATCTATTCTTCTACAAACCATTGCATACGTCAAGCTACCAACTACTGATGAATAAGGGACCCTGGACATGTATTCTATCTCCTCTTATGTCTTGGGACACATTTACTTAGTTAATTTGAAATGGCTGGCCAAAGGTGTACTAACTGGTTTTTCATTTTGCATTCTAAACCTCTCCAACACCTTCTCTATGTACTCACCCTGAGATAATGTCAATTTGCAATTTTTTCTGTCTCTTATTATTCTCATGCCAAGGATTTTCTTTGCAACACCCAAATCCTTCATCGCAAATGAATTGGGTAATTTTTTCTTCAGCAGATTTATATCCTGCATATTAGACCCTGCAACAAGCATGTCATCTACATACAATAGCAAGATAATAAAGCTTCCATTTTCTAGCTTTTTAAAATAAA
>WSFP011409705.1:0-24816 GCA_009831015.1 Picea engelmannii
TGTTGGTTTCGGTGGATCCTGCTTCCAGAAGGACATTCTGAATTTGGTGTACATTTGTGAATGCAATGGACTTCAAGAGGTTTCCAATTACTGGAAACATGTAGTCAAGATCAATGACTATCAAAAATCTAGATTCGTCAATCGCGTGGTTTCATCCATGTTTAACACGGTATCTGGAAAGAAGATTGCCATTCTCGGATTTGCCTTCAAGAAAGATACAGGGGACACCAGAGAAACCCCTGCCATTGATGTTTGCAAGGGGCTCCTTGGGGACAACGCCATTCTCAGCATCTATGATCCTCAAGTCACAGAGGATCAGATTCAGAGAGATCTTTCCATGAACAAATTTGATTGGGACCATCCTGCTCATCTGCAACCCATGAGCCCTTCTGCGATCAAGCAAGTGAGCGTTGTGTGGGATGCTTACGAGGCAACCAAGGATGCTCATGGGATTTGTGTTATTACAGAGTGGGATGAGTTCAAGGATTTAGATTATCAGAGAATCTATGACAATATGCAGAAGCCCGCTTTCATTTTTGATGGTCGCAACGTTGTCAATGTGGAACAGCTTAGGAAGATTGGTTTCATTGTTTATTCAATTGGTAAGCCTCTAGACCCTTGGGTCAAGGATTAGCCCACATCAGCAGCTCGGCTCATTGTGTGCAGATGGAGCAGCAGATGAAAGGTTCTATGAGTATTTTGGTCGGTTCACGCAAGTTGGGGGTAATTTACTTTTTTCTGTCATTAGGCTTTGGTAATATATATGATATACTACTTTAAATACTAGACTTCTAGAGGAATCTTTAGATTTGTCCAACTTTTCAGGGTGGATGCTGAAACTCCTGCTTCTCAGAATTTTATGTTAGAAGGATTCTTTTCTTCATGAATAACATCTGAATGTCTTCTATTTGTTCTTTCATTATGGTGTTCTTTAGGAGTTTAATCTCAATGATCTTGTAATGTCTCCCAGATACCACATTGAAGCACATCACTGCATCTTCAACTCTGATACCAATTTGTTTTTAAAATATAAATGCAGCATGCTAAAAATACTCATGCAACTATTTAAGCAAACATATCATGAATAAACACACAATAACATGCATGTATTAATCACAACATTTAACAGTAAAATAGAAATGGTGAGGAACACTCATCTCATGAGAGAATTTCACTGATTGGCTGTGTATGAGGAATGCTCCTCCCAACCATAGGCTGTGTTGTTTCATTTCTCTCAACAGCAGGCCACCCCTATGCTGGGGCTATGATTCCACAAGGAGGTTTGGCTTTCAAGGCTGGCCACACTATCCACTCCATATCTCAACACCCAAAATTCTATCTCCTACAACAATTCCAGTCCACTAGCCCTCTTTCCCCTCAACTTGCACAACCCAAGGAGTGAGATCCCCTTTTCTGCCAGGCAGTCCCTTAGGCTATCTTACTTCCTTCGAGGGCTCCAACACAAGGTTGGCCCGGAAATCTCACAGCTGGGGACTCCAGGAATTCTCAGTTGTAATTAGGAGTGCTCATAGCAGCTGACCCACAGACTCTTGAGCGATTTCTCAACAAATTGTCACTCCCAGACATGCTAGCCCAGTTCTTAGTACAAAACCCAGCCTCTTTCATGGCTTTTTTCATACACATCATGGTTGGTGCTCTTTTCCAGTACTGAATTCTCTCTTGTTGTCCCAAAAACTGGCTGTAGAAATTGCTCCCCCTTCCTACTCGAATTTCCTTTTTTCCCATGCATGCTTTGACTATCACACATTTCCCTAAAAAGATTGTACCCAGCCCATGCTGTCATAGATAAGTCAGATGACTTTCCCATCAACCCTCCAGGAATTCTCAGTTGTAATTAGGAGTGCTCATAGCAGCTGACCCACAGACTCTTGAGCGATTTCTCAACAAATTGTCACTCCCAGGTATGCTAGCCCGGTTCTTAGTACAAAACCCAGCCCCTTTCATGGCTTCTTTCATACACATCATGGCTGGTGCTCTTTTCCAGTACTGAACTCTTTCTTGTTGTCCCAAAAACTGGCTGTAGAAACTACTCCCCCTTCCTACTCAAATTTCTTTTTTTTCCATACATGCTTTGACTATCACACATTTCCCTAAAAAGATTGTACTTAGCCCATGCTGTCATAGATAGGTGAGATGACTTTCCCATCAACCTTTTACATGAGTTTACTTAGCCCATACTTCAATATCTAGGTGAGTGACATGCCCACCAACCTCTTACATGCATTTAATCATTGGTTGATAAGTCAAAGGGGTAAATATTAATAATATAAATGATGTAGAAAAGTGACTTGGGTTTATTAGGCATGTGGAATTTCCCTTGGACCCTATTTAGCCCCCTCTCTTGTGGAATCATAGCCCCCCAACATTACCATCCCTCTAGTATCGCAACCAATGATTTATTTTTATTAATCAATGTATGCACATTTACAATGCTAGTCTCTCTGACCTAAAATCACTACAGACTTGCGGGCCCAAAACATATTAGCTCACCAGCGTAAATTGCATTTGCACAATTACATTAAAATTTAAGGGGATTAAAACTGAGATGTTACAATCTTGTTCTATATTCTCCTGAACTAGTGGGAATTGATTCGGGAAAGAGCTGATTAGTCTGCCTTTATTAAACACAGCAACAAACACAAGGATGATATCTGTAGTTTGATGCTTGACAACTTCCCAGGCAATCATTTCAAACAGTACACTAACCATGTGACTGACGGAATGAGAGTAAGATTGGCAGGTTATTGGGCCATTGATGATAATAAACCTTATGTAATCAACCTTGATACAACAATCTTGGCAAGAAAAATTTGTA
Source organism: Picea engelmannii (assembly GCA_009831015.1). Lineage (NCBI taxonomy): Eukaryota > Viridiplantae > Streptophyta > Pinopsida > Pinales > Pinaceae > Picea > Picea engelmannii. Next base: position 2,837 of record WSFP011409705.1, read on the forward strand.
GCAAAGCTGAGCTGTTTCTCACCAACAAATATTAGTTGAGCTGTTAGCTTAATTTAAATTCCCTATTCAACTATTCTGATGAATTACATTATTCAACTATTCTGATGAATTACATTATGGTGACCGGCATTCCTTCATCCTGTAAATTTTCTACATGTAGTAACTGTGGGGATTTCAACCAGGCTATGGGAAGAAGAATGATTTCAAATCTGGATAAAGAAAGAAATATAGAAAATTGAAATCAGAAGAAGCAATGATATGCCAAATTTTGAAGTCATTCCAATTTCAGGTATGATCATCATTCAGAGGGTGGTCATATTTAGTGTTTAAATTCCAAAAGAATGGAAATCTCTAACTTGCTTCAGTAATTTAACTTGCTGAATGTCTGAATGCAGTTAAGTTGACCTATTTAAAATCTAGGAGTAGTCTCCATGTTCAGGGTTGGAAAAGCTTACAGGCATTGTTGTCTTAAGGAATGTGCAGTTATTGATGACTTGTTGATAGAATGTGAAGAATCATCCATCTCCAATGGACATGCAGGTTTTGTCAAACATCTCTGTAACCTAAGTCACATGGTTTGGGTTCGAGTTTGGGTTCAACAATGATTAGGTTCGATTTGGGTTCAAATTTTCCAATAAGGTTTGGATGAGGTTCGACTTTAGGTTTGGCTATATATATTGAACCCTAATGAAACCTCATCCCAAACCTCAATCAAATTCTCCTTCAAATTTGTTCTAAAGTTTGAATTTGGGCACACATTCAAGTTCATTCACATTCAATATTAGGTTTGATGAACCTTGAAGTTCGCCGAATTTCGAACCTCAAGCTTTAGGTTCGACGAACCCTGTGACTTAGTCTGTAACAAGCACTCAAAGTTGGATGTCGAAAATATAGCAAGAGACATAAATTGATGAGAGAAATATTTCAAATAAGAACAAATGAAACGAAGGATCCTCAAAGTTTACCTTGGTTGCTTCAGTTTTAGCGACTCCATTAGAAGAAAGCTTTTGTCCTTCTCGGATTTCGACTATGAATACTATTAATGATTCAAAAGCCTACAGTTCTAGATATTGCTGTATGTACTGTAATTTTTGGACATCCTTTATAATTATTGAAAATGCGCTAATACAAGAGAACAAGTGTTTACGAAACTATGTTTATAGTCAATTAATTAGATTAGAAAATCTGTTTTTTAATATTCAACATAACATAGAAGATAGTTAAAGAAAGATAAATGACAATAATTATAATAATTTAATTTTAAGTTCATGGTTAAGTTACACATCAAATTGTTGTATGAATTTTTTTGTTTGTGAAATAAAGGATCTCTTCTGCACAATTATTAGAGTGTTAAAGTTTACTAAGTTTTGACTATTTCAACAGCTAAAAATAAAAACAAAAAACATCATAAAAAAATAAAGAAAACTGCACAGAAAAAAATTATTAAAGTGCTAAAGTTTACTAAGTTTTGACTATTTCAACACCTAAAAATAAAAACAAAAAGTATTATAAAAAAATATAGAAAACTGCATAGAAAAATTCTAACATGAAAAATGACAATCTAAATGCTCCATTTAAATAATTGCCAAAATGACTCCTTGTTACTTAACTTTTTCAATCCCATGTATCTACCACATGAGATGTTAATGCAAAAATAAATTTCATCTCGATCTTACACAGGAAAATTAAAACTGTGCTAAGTCGAAACAAATATCGTCTCATCGAGAATGAAATGAGTTACTTTTCAGCCCTATCCATCACCTTGTTATTAAGAATTGCTCACTGAACTCTTTTAGAACAAATCTGGATAGTAATTTAACATAAATGATTCTCTACTGAAAATCACTTTAAACCATGCTACGAAACTAATAGGGCGTGTTTTTACGAACATTGGCAAGGTTTTGATCAGCGAGACTTAAAAACTTAGCATTGGGATGATTTCCAATTCTTTGATTCATTTGCCTCAATGAACCTATTATATGAAGTGTGCATGAATGTCGATGATGCCTTATTGAATGCTATAACTGACGTTATTTACTATTCTCTTAGTATCTTTACTTGAATGATTATGTCTTGCTATTTCCTTGTGCTAGTAACATTGTTCAAGTATGTATAGATAATTCATTATGAATGCCTATGTTTTGGATCTTTTTGCTTCATTGAGTTCTTTGATTGGTGATCGGGTTTATTGTTATTCATTACTTTCTATTGCCATTTTTCTTTCACTGGATAGGCCCACACTCAATCTTTATTTGATTGGAGTGAGTGTTTAATGATTGGCTTGCTTATTGTGTTTAGTGATTGATTATTGATATGTGAAGGTTGATGGATATACAAGAGTTCAAATGTCTTTGCTTAGTAATGTTGTGAGTGTGTGGATGTTTGCTCACTTTCAAAACATGCAAAGGTAAACAATCACTGCACACCTCACCTTAAGAGCACTCTTGCCAAATTTACAAAATCATTTGAATGCACTTTTTTCAATCATTGATGTTGTGTTTGCACATGAATGTTTATGACTCAATGGTTGTTTGAACTTTTCCTTGAAGTTCTGTTGGATGATGAACTTGATTGTAATGAAATATGAATCCTCTAAATTACTTGTGCATTGATAAGGTAATGCTTTCAAAGATCCTCTTATTTGCAATGTCCTTATTGAAATGTCATTATTGTAATGCTTTGATTGCAATGTTTTCCTTTGCTCATTATGAACTGTCCATGAATGGATTCTTTCAATATCATGTTATCCATATGCATGAAGCACTGAAAGTATTTATGCTTAGGAGTCAAAATGCAAAATGGATGCATAGTCGATTTCTTTCTCGCTGACCTTACTGCATGGATTGCATTTATTGTTTATGAGCTAATGACATTGATCTTTACTTTGGATTGAGGTTCGAATGGATAATCATTGAAACTCCTTTGCTTGCCTTATGAACTTGACGAAATAGTGATTTTAAAGTGCTTTTTCCTCGAGAAGGCCTTGCCAAGTGCTTTTGTTGAAATATGATAGCTTGATTGAATGAGTTTGATTGCTTATCTATGAACAAACTTTAAGCAATTTATAGTGGTGACAAGTTTATTGCATGCACAAAATAAAAGGGATTTCATGCTTTGGACTCTAGTGCATAAAAATCACAGCATACTAGACATGCATTATAGTCTTGAACTTTGTCTCGGGTATGTTACATAAGTTTTTATATGAATTCTCCATCACTCATGCTTGACACACAACATTAGATGATTACTAGGCATGAGAAGATAATGTTAATGCGTAGCCTCATTACCACATCTATCATCATATTTCATGGAATACTGCCTATACTATTATGCGATCTAATGTTTAAACCTAGTCAATACATTAACTCATGTGTTGTTAAGACTGTCACTTTGAAACTAGTTCTCTCTCATTGCAATAGCAGGAGTTGAGACAAGATTCAAGAAGATTAGACTTAAGGAGATTTGAGTGGGGGAAAGGAATGTGTATTGATTTTTGCATTGTTGTTCATGTTGCGTATGTGGGTGCTCTTTGAATCAAAGCACTTCAAAAAGATAAATTGATGGAAGGTGAAGCACACCAAAGTAGTAAATGGGGTTTTGTTTGTTCACAAAGCTACGCAAGTACTAGAATAATCTAGTATGCAATGTGAAACCATCATGAATACAAGTAATATCTTTGAGTACCATGTGTATGGAATCATAGTTTTTCTTCCCTACTCTTAAATATGATGATCACATAGCCTTTTGTGGGATTTCATATTGACATGGAGCAAATGAATTTGTGAGATCATTTTCTATCCAACCTAGGGGATGTGGATACAAGCATAGCAGGGATGGAAAGTGAAGGGATATTGAGCATAGCTTGACTAATATCGTTCCAATGAATTGGAGTGTGTTCAAAAGCATGGATCAAAGAATATATGACATGGAATTCCACTACCAAATCATCCAAACCATCGAAGCATCGCTATGTACGAGGACCATACTTTAGCCCACAAGACTCATTTGTGCATAATTTCAGAGTTTGGCTAAATGAAGAATTAGAACTCCAAGAGAAGATTAATGTTTTTTGGGTCATTGATTGCAATGGATCATAAAGAAATTGGCTCCAAACCCTAGAAGTATGAAAACATTGTTTGAAAAAATTCTCATCAATGAGTTATTTTCCGTTGCATCTTAAAAAATGGCACCAAGGGAATGGTGGAATACATCGTTTGTCTAGGCATTGGAAATCTATTGATGTCCTCTATGCCTTGCTTCAAACATAATGCATTTTTGAGGTTGTGTGTGGGAGTTACATGTTAATGAAGATAAAAAAACAACATGGACCATTTTTAATTGCAAGGATTTGTCTTAGCTAATGAATTTCTGGTAAAATCTCTTAGCAATCAACATTTGTCTAGAGTTTGTTGATGATACCCATCATTTTTTCTTCAATGTGCTTATTTATCCAAGATTGTAAAGAGGTCCATTACTCATCAATTTGACAATTTTGATGCTTGGGGGTATTGACTAGTGATTTTTCTAAGTGTTCTAGTAGATTGGAAACCCAACACTAAAGAAAAATCACTCACCTTGGGGGGCAATAAAATTGGAAAACTATGCAAAGAGACAAATCACTCACTTTGATATGCAAGCTACCCCCCCAAACCTAGCAAATCACCCACAAGAGACAAATTGCTCAACTAAGAGGCTAGTGATCTCTTTCACTCAAAAAATCATATGCTAAAAGAAAAATTGCTCATTTCAGGGGGAAATCAAATTGGAAAACCCTACAAAGAGACAAATTACTCACTTGGAGATGCACACTACCCCCAACCTAGTGAATCACCCACAAGAGATAAATCACTCATTTGGGAGGCTAGTGAATTCTTCCACTTAATAATTGACATGCTAAAAGGAAAATCACTCACCTTGGTTGCTTGGTAACTTAATAAATCATTTTTCTAAAGGGAAATTGCTCACCTAGGCCGCTTCCTCACCGTCTCACTCAATAAATCGATCACTAAAGATGGAGGCAAACAAACTCTTACCCAACAAAAGAGAAAAATCACTCACTTTGGGGTTGTATGTCGTGTTCCTAATCTAACAATTCTCACACAAAGAAGACATAACTCACCTATCCATGCTTTTCCTTTAAAACTCGGTGATTTGGTAGCTTGACCACTTATTTCAACAAATTTTCGTTTAAGAACTCCCTTTTTCTACATGGGTTCGTCACCATTCCTCCCAATGGATTTTATTTACTTTAATCATGCTTATTTACCATCTATTGACTATGGTGAGTGTTTCTTATATGCTTGCAAGCTTCCTTTATGGGTCATGAGATTCCATAAGGAATGTGTGCTTGCAGGAATACCATTTTTTTCTTAAACTAATGCACCATGGCTTTGGGTGTCTAGAGATATTTCTTCCCATTAAAATTTTATTTGATTGGGTTTTGCATGTTTTAGCCACTTCTGGGCAACTTGAATCAAAGTTTCATTCTCCATTGTAGATTGACTTCATGTGTAGGGAAAGTCTACATAGCACTCAGGTATTCGAGCATCCTATGATTGATTTAGATTATGTTGAGAATCAAATGAAGACAATAAAGACAAGTGAAATACAATAGAGATATTGCAAAGAGAACATTAATATAAATAAACCCAAACTCTATTAATGGATTAAATAGTGAAAACAACAAAATATGCAAAGCAATACAAACTGGTTAGAATGGTGGATTCTTATCTCTAACAAGAGATTTGTCAGCTACACCCATTCACAAAAATGCCCATAACAAGATATTGAAATTTCCTTTTAACATAAATTCTAAAATCCTAAGAGGAAAAAAGCCTAAGAACCAAAATCCTACCCTAGGAATGAGGTGGGAAAAGTGATGCAAGTCGAAGGAGCCTAGTTGATATGTCAACTTTTGACGCTATAAATTTCATATACGACCTTTGTTTGGGGTGTTTCTTGAAATATTAAAAAGCTTATTTTGAACTCTATGTGTTGGGAGAAACTAGAAATCATATATTTTCAAGTCATGTCAATTTCCAAAACACAAACTTGGAAAGTGCCACAAAAATGCATTGAAAGTTCAGGACTTGAAAAACTACTGTAGAACTTGCATGGTGTAGGATTGTTTCTGAGTCAGTGGTAGATGTGGGTGGTCACCTAGATACACTTGGGTTAGTTGTCCTCATTTAGGAAACAATGATCTCCATTTCATCACGTTCCTCCTTTAGATGGGGAAACTTTTATTGAATCTAACTCCCAGGTGAACCACTTGCCTTGGTGAAGAGTGCCCTACTTTAACAACCCGATTGAAGTTTTGGTTGGTGGGTGCCCTTTGTCTTAGTGCCCATGATATGGTCAACTGTATCCTGCTTAAGGTAGTCAGGGTTGAGTTTTATAAGGGCCAAGTGCTCTACCTCCTCTGAGGCGTCCAATAGAGGTGAAAATATGGTCAAAGAAACTCCACATTAAATACAAGGTGTAAGCCAAGGAAAGATGTAATATTTAATTCAAAATAATTCTCACCCACAACCTTGATAATGGTGTAAGGTTCATATTGGATAGGTTTGAGCTTTGCGTGGGTACCTATGAGTCACGCTTTCTGCAATTGAAACCATAACTTATAACCAACCTGAAACTTGTTTGGATCCTAAAATTGATCATGTCACTACTTGTAATTGGCATTGTCTTTTTGCAAAATATCATGAACTTGTTATTGGATGTGTTGGATCCATTAAAAAAAAATGTGTTTCTCTATCTACCCTTTATGAGTATGGGAGGACTCTTCCTATGTAGATGCAATAGGTAGATCCATGTTAATTGGGGCCAATGGATAGATCCCTAGGCATACCTAAAAAGGGTTGTGGCCAATAGAATCATGAAGAGATCTATTGTAGCTATGTTGAACATAATGAAGTATTTCATCCCATGTACATGGATTCTTGGAGTTGTACATTCTAAGGATATACACAATCATCTCATTCACTAAATCCGTCTATTCATTGATCAAGGGGTGGAAGGCAATCAATTTGTTCAACTCAGTGTCCATCATTGACTACAAGCTAGATTGGAAAGAACCAAGAAATTTCAATGTCATTATTTGCAACGATGGTCCATTGTATCCCAAAATGAACCCATACATGCTCGAAGAAGTGCCTAGTAGTGTCTCTTCTTGCAATGTGTCAAAATGGTCATCTTCGAGAATTGATCTAACAATCACAAATATACATTCATTACCATGCTTGATTGAGGGAAAACTTAACATATAATCCATGGAGACTGACTCCCAGGGCTTGTCTAGAGTAGGTAGAGGAGTGTACAACTTCTGCTTCTTAATGGAAGGTTTAGAGATGGCATAGATGATGCATGATCCGATATAATTGTTGGTGTATTGTCAAAACTTTGGCTAGTAGAAATACTTTTCCAAAACTACCACTATTTTATTCACTACCCTGCCACCCCATTGTAACGTGTCTCTTAAATCAACTTCTTATGCTCACTCGAAGGAACAAAGAAATGGCCTAGATGGCATAGACTCTTCATTTTGGAGGTGACAACTTGAAACTTGTTTACTTGCACCCTGTTGATGATTAAAATCAGAATGAAGTTTTTGCCCGCAAAGTATTGCTAAAGCCTATTATTATAAGCTAACAAGATATATAATACTAGTAGGTGGGACCCCCTTGTAGGTTGGGATATTAGATATGGTTCTTATTTCATGTTTATGCTATTGTTCGACACTACTTACATGGTTGATGGAATTTGGTTTTATTGGCGATGGATAAGGCCTATTATGTGTTGGTTCTAATTGCGACCATTGAATGATGGATAAGGCATGCTATGTATTGTTTCTTATGCTCTAGGCTCTAATTTCATGTTACGATGGCCTATGTTATCCATTATCATCATTGACATATGTTCCTGGATTCATTACTGTGACACATGCACAAGAGACATGTTAGTAATAATATATAAGAGCAGTTGAAAAGAGATAAAAACAATATAACAAAGTGCAAAAGGAAGGAACTATACGATATTAATATGCTACCCTATATGCATTGAAATTAAAATGATCGTTGTTAATCATAGCTAACAAGTAATAGCTATGCAATTTATTGGTTATATGAAACATGGTTGATATGCATTATTGTATAGTTGGAATGGTAAGATATGATGTGAGTGGCGCGTTTGACAAGTGATAGATGTTAATTCCGATGCATGGTTTAATTGAATGAGTTAATGGGAGGTTGGTTGGCGTGTCATAAGAAATTGAATGAGTGGGGGTGGAGGTGACATGCATTTATTGCATGCCACTCCTACTCCTTCCATTGGCCGCCACCCTAGTTTGGCTATTGTTCGTCTGTGTTTTGTTGTGGTTAGGCCCCGACTTTCAAGCAAAGAAAGAACCACTCGACCATCTCACGTTTTTAAGGTTCTTTTGGTTACAAGTATGTCTTTTCACCATCCATGAATCTGCTTTGGTTATGAAATAGATATTGGCTTGGGATGTATGGGTCTGTGCTTTCCTTAAGTATGGCAACTGTGTAAATTTGTGATATTTTTCTGGAATAAATCATTGGTGTGGTTTTCATTGCAATAATGTTTGGAGTCACAGTGTTATTGATCTTTCTGAGTGTTAGAAGCCATGAAGGCTCTTTGTCATCCTTGTTGGTCTTGGTTGAATGGTTTTTATTCAGTCCAAATGGTTGGCCGTCTCCACACTTTCTTATCACCATACCCAGTCGTTTGCTGTTATGGGGTCCACTAGGTTTGAAACGCCTTGTGCCACTGCGTATTGTTTCACTTGGGTATAGATTTGTTCATGCTACTGATGGTTGCACAATAGGTTATATTTCTTTTTCTAAGATTTGTTTTATCTCAGCATTGTTAGTTGGTTGATTGGGAAAATCGTGAGGGTTATACCCTGCGTGTTCGAAAGGTTGTTACAGGACCAAAATGAAGCTTGCTCTTCTGTTCATAGTCTCTCCTATCACGAGAATTGTCACTCTGTCTATGAAGACATTGGTGGTATACCTTGTGTGTGCACTGTTGGTCTCGAAGGTTCTAACCCTATGTTGGGGGTCAACTTCAGTCTCCCTATGTTGGTCCACAGAGAAGACCCTTGATTTCTCAAGCCCGAGTTTTGATAGAGGGAACCGTTATGGCCTATTGGGTATATTGTTGGTTGTTATGAGTTGTTGGTGTATGGTTGACAGTGTTCGATTTCTGGCTCATCTCTGTTGATTATGTTGACAATGGTGTTGGTTTTGGTATTTAGTCACTGCATTGGTTATTATGACAATCAAATTGATAACTCAGCATGGTAATTTGGTTGATTGGAGAATAAGATTGAATGCACAGTCGTTGTCTCTTACATTGTAATTGTTGAATTGTTAACCCAACATTAGTCCACAATTGATTAATGCACAACGATGCTTCATGCGTAATGCGTGGGTATGTGTGGTGTTCCTACATCATGTTAAGTTGAATAAATGATTGCGGTGATTATGTGTTTTAAATAGCCAAATGGGATTATTGTAGTCGTAGTAATTATGGCATGGCCATCCACTGTATATGTTATAAATATTATTTGATTGCGCCATAAGAGAGGGTCATAGGTTTTTAAATATGCTTGTTGCAATTTGATCGATTTGTGTATGAGATCAGGCATACTGTTCCTGCCTCGTTGTATTGGATTGATAACCCATCGTTGTGGATGTTTAGATTCAGAGTGATTGGACCCGTACAGTCACATAAATGCTCTTGCATTTTTTCAAATGGTTTGTGTATTCCACAACATAGTATGTGTTGAAGGGTAATTGATGTGCGTTTAAATGGCAAGTCAGGATATATTGAGGATTGTGTTTTAACTGTCCATTGTGTATGGTTGATGAATATCATGCATTGTTTAAGAGATGGACATAGATTCTGTGACAATATGGTCTCATTATGACTTAATTGTTAAATGAGCTTGAGGAATGAAATCGGGCGCGATTTTAGTGTCTGTATTTGATTAGAAGAAATGATTCTAGATAGTGGTTGATGTTTTGATAGAACATATTGGAGCAAGTGAGTGTGTGTTCATTTAGAAATTGTTTGAATATTAACCAGGACAATTGGGAAGAAACAAAACTCTTACAGGTTGTTGTGGAAGGCATATTGTCTTGTTTTGATGACACTGTGTTAATATTTTGACTATGAACAATGAACAAGTAATACACAAAATTGATTGATTTATACGCAATGGTTTTTTAATGAGCTCAGCAATTATTGGTTGGTGTTGGATCTTTTGCGTTTGACATAGAATTGTTATGGATTAATTAATTAATTTTATGAACAATATCTGCTCTTCTCCCTACCTTTTTCTCGCTTTGCCCTAATTACAACCCCATCACCTTCCCACATTCATTTTTCACTCCATGTTCTTAAAATTTAATTACAATTAATAAGGATTATGTAGTGAAGCAGTTTGAAATCGCAGTTCTTGGTTGGATCACGACAAAATTTTATTTGGTTTGCATTACAATTGATTGTTTGTTGTCTTTGAGCAGTAACCATGTTTCTTTCCCCCCTCATTTTATCATGTTTCTCTCAATACAAACCCCTCGCATATCCCAAGACTTTTTGTTCACCCCCCTACTCATTGACAAAAATTAAACAATTTGTATGGATTGGATTGCATGAGTCTGATATGTTGTTGAGCCAAAGTCTATTTCATATTTTGAAAGAGTTGTCATGTATGGTTGTTAAGGGAACTATTTTCTAATCAATTATGCATATAGGAATGAGCTATTCAAATAAAAAGATGAAAATTGAGGCCCACTATGTCCCTGTCAAAGGGAAAGCCACTACTTCCCCTTCTACACCTTCAAATGATTCTGATAAATCTATGTCCTCCTGCATGCATTGGAGGGGCGATTGTTGTCATATGATCAGGGAGATGAGACTTAAAGACTCCACACAACCTAAGGCAGGTTTAGAAGGATTAAAAGATGATAGCAGCAACAAGGGAAAGATTGCCTCACAGACTCGAAAATATGGATTTTAAGATTTATTTATTGTTGATGATAGTTGACTTCATATTTTCGTATAGCATGCTTTTTGGATATGATGGTAATATATTTTGGAAATAATTGCAAATATCAATGAGATAAATGGTCAAATGTGAATGTGATGATGGGAGTCACAAGGAGGGGTGTTTTTCTTAATTAACTAGTTATGTTATGATTGTTAAGAGCTAAAGGGAGTCAAAAGGGGTCCCACCTACTAGTTATTATTTATTTAAAACCCTTATTATGATTTATTACTCTCCCCCCCTAACTAAAAAGTTGGTTGAGTTTTTTAGTTAACTTAACTAATGAGGTAGTTCAACTACTTCAACCAATTGTAATTTGCTAAAAGGGAAAAGAAAGGGAGGGACAAGGGGAGGATAGAAGGAGAAGCATACTAAGGTTTTCTCTTTGAGTTTATGTTGAGATAGTTCAATTTTCATTCATACCTTAATTTATCACAAGCCTAATTCTTTTTTATGATAGCAGGGTCTTATTGTAGACAACAAGATTCAAGGTTGAATTACATCATTCAGAAACTTGTTTTTCAGAGCTGTTGATCTATCTTTGATAGTCTGTGTAGACTTGTATGTTTGTGAATTAGTTTTCAAGACTGACAAAGGCTATTGTGCAGAGTCGAGTGGGCAACAATCTATGGCAAGTTGATCCAACTTTTAGAGTTCATTTTTGATTTTCTGTTAGAGGTCCTTTTGTATGTTCCATCGTGGAAGTCTAAGTTTGACTTTGGTCCAAAACTTCTTTACGAAATTTTGTAAAGAGAATGACTCTTTGGTAAATTGGAATGAAATAAATGATTGCTTTATGTTTCATCTGTCTTGATTATCATCTTGGTGTCTTTGCTTCTGTCTCTACATTTATTTTAGAAGCTGTTATATTCAGAAAATCATATAAATAATGATTTTTCCAGCAAGCTTTTATTTATAAAAAGACTAGCCTAAGCACTTGTAATCAATACTTGTGAGTTAGGATATTAATTTTTATGGCTATAAACATAGGGTGACATTCCCATCTATTTTTATTTAGCCAAGCATAATCTGAAAATGCTTGAGTAAGATCATTCATATCTTTTCCTCAACATTTATTTGGTGACCATACTGCGAAGATCTTCAATCTCTCTGGTTAATTTTTATACTCGATTTTCATCGATACATCTATTTTTCTGATATTGATTCTTTGACTGCTTTATTTCTTAATGATTGTTCCTGTTGCAAGGCAGCCCAATATTGAGCCTGATATTCAAGATTAAACCAACATTGCTTTTAACCTGTTTAACACCATCTTAGACATTGCCAATACCCATGTTGAGCTTAATCGTTCATGTGAATCAATTGAACGAGATATTAGCGCCCAAGAACATTGGGAAGCTAGACGTAGACAGCTTAGAAATCAACAGTAACCTTCTCGTTTATTCAGTTTTGGCCTTTCTTTCATGTCCTTATACTCTCGTGTTTCTAGAAGAAGAAGAGACTTATCACCTAAAATTAATCCTATTGCTGATATAGGAAGAAGGAACATTGTGTTATCTACCCAACAAAGTGCTCTAAGGAGAACTTTGTCTGATTCATCCAGTTCATCTTTCTTTCTCTCATCTATCATCCATAAGATGACATCTAATGATGGTTCTGGTGGCACTGGAAGTTCTTCCTCTTCTCAACCTTCATTTTCGTCAGTGATTGGTAGCTTATATAGCCACCATATCCCTATCCAATCTACCACAAATTCCACCAAAGTCATTAAAAAGTATGGTCTTTTTCAGTTTGAAGAAGATGCCACAACCACACCATGGCATGTGTCCTCTCCTCTTAACCTAGCACATGCTACTCGTCCATTTCCTAAATTCAAAGAAAATCTTCATAGTTTTTCAGGAAATAACACTGTCACTACAAATGAACACCTTGTGGCATTTTCTAATGGTTGTCATAACATAGGATCCAATGACAATGATACTTGCATTCGCTTATTCGTCAATTCCTTGGAAGGAAAGGCTGTGGCCGATTTCTTTGACCTTCCTCCTAAGATTCTGTCTACTTGGGAGGAGTTAATCTATTGGTTCAGATCCACTTATGGGAAATATAAAATCCCAATCGAGAAGTTATGGGAATATAATAACGTCACCTATAAGGATGGTGAAACCATCAAGTCCTTCAACTTGCGTTTCACTAAGTTATACAATCAAATCCCTGAACTCATTCGACCTCAGAACCAAGCCGCTTTCATGCATTACTACAATGCATTACCTTCCCCCTACCGTAATAGGCTTGAGGAAAAATCCATTGATAATCTCGGTTCCACTTTGCATACTTGTTCAGAGTATAAAGAACAACTTGAAAGAACGGGTCTTCCTCAGGGAGATTCGGTTAAACAGACAGACATGTCCACCCTCTTACAGCTAGTACAATACATGAATAATCATATGATAACATTCAAATGAAAGGGAACTGTCTCCCCTCTCACCCCTGGAGCTTCATCCTCTTATGTACCCCCCTTTAGAAATCCAATTGAAAATAATTTTCAGCCTAAAGCTATCTTGCCTAAAAGTCGGTGTAACTTCTGCGAGGAACACCACGAGGAAGCCACATGTGAGGTAAGGAAGAGTGCCAGAGATAAGATCTTTGGTAAAAGACCCAAAACCATCATTGTTGTCCTAGATTTTGCAGAGCTAGAACATGTCATGATCATCAATACTAGGAACAAAGCCTATGCTCCCAAGGGAAAATTTGATCCTCCCCACAATTCTTCTAGCCCGAGCTCATCATTACCCACTTCTACTGTTCAGGTTCCTAAAGTTCCTGAGAGTCAAGGAATTACTTCCCCTATCCCCTCTTCCAAATATAATATCTTAAATCAGTTGGCCAACATTAAAGCAGATGAAACCCTTCTAGACATGGTTGTCGTCCCTGAGCAACAGAGGCATATGAAACAATTCATGGAAGGAAAATATTTCGATGTATCCAACCTATCTGAAGAGGTAAATGAAGAGGATTCATCTGTAAATAAAGTAGGTGTACATAACTTTAGATACCCTGTAAAAAATCCCCCTTTTTATATTTCTGTAAAGATTATGGACAAAATCTCCTATTGTTGCCTCATTGATGGCGGTTTGGGCCCAAGTGTGATGTCGAAGATTATTATGAAAGAGTTGGGCTTGTCTTGTACAAATTAAAACTCTAGAAGCATGCTCTCCTATAATAGTCTACAACAAACAACCATAGGCGAGATTAAAAATGTGACCTTAGTTTTGTGCGTTCATCCTGAAATAAGGACAACCCTCAATATTCAGGTAATTGATATGCCAGTAAGAAATTACTCAATCATCTTGGGAAGAGATTGGAAATCCTTAACGAGTGGATATCTCTCACTCGACGAAACACATTTATCCGTTCCTCGGAATGGAAAAAACATTATAGTCCTTAGAGAGGGGAGGATATCACCTTACATAGAAAGTGTACCACAACCTAATGTAAACTTTATCAAAGAGTACCTAGGAGTGTATTCCATCTTTGCTGAGGAGGATAACATTCCCTTGGAACAAATTGATTTAGATGATGGTATGTGGCACATGCACTTTGATGGTTCATGCTCTAATGAAGGTAACATAGATGGAATTATCTTGATTTCTCCTGTAGAAAAAATCCATAACTTTTCTTATAGGTTGGAGTTTTGTTACACAAACAATGTCACTGAATTCAAAGATTTGTTATTGGACATTGAGAACACCTGTAATCTTGGTTGTGGTCACCTTTCAATTTTTGGGGATTCCGAGCTTGTTGTGAATCTTGTACGTAAAATTTGCTCTCCTAGAAACAAGTTGATGAAATGATACACCCAAACTATTTGGGCGCTTATCTCGAACCTTTTATCTTTCAACATCACTCATGTTAAGAGGGAGTTAAACTCAATGGCCGATCGATTAACTGTTTTTGCAGCCTCCCTTAATCAACTTCTGCCACACATAAATGATTGTACCTTTCATTCTCTCTATCGTCCACATATCCCCGACAATATAGAATCTTGGCAGGTCTTCCCTAACGATGAGAGAATTTGCGCTTTCATTCAAAATGAACCTTTTAAGTCTAAGGAAATTATATCCATAGAAGATAACAAGATTCCTAAAGGCTTGACTCCTCTAGAGAGTTCATTTTCTTCGAGTGATGTAGGCAACAAGGAGAAACAAAAAGAAGAGGAGTCGAAAAGGAAGGTGGGTGAAATCATCTCCTTGAACATTGGGACACCCGAAACTCCAAAGAATGTTAAAATAGGTGCCAAATGTTCAGATGAAGGGAAAACAAAGTTTTCCAAACTACTTGGTGAATTTCAAGATGTTTTTTCTTGGTCTTATGAGGATCTTTGTGGTTTTTATCCTGGTCTTATACATCATGCTATTCCCATTAAGGAAGACATAAAACCAGTTAGGAAAAAACAAAGACCTATTAACCCTACGCTAGAAGAAACTATTCGAAAGGAGTTGGAAAAACTCTTGAAGGTTGGAATCATCTTTCTGGTCAAGTATTCTGAATGGATTTCAAATTTGGTTCTTGTTCGGAATACAACTGGTCAGATCAGATTATGCGTTGATTTCCGTGTATTAAATCGAGCTAGAATAAAAGATCACTTCCCTCTCCCTAACATGGAAATGATTTTGCAGTAAGTTGCAGGGTCACAAATGATGTCTTTACTTGACGATTTTTTCGGTTACAATCAAATCAAGGTAAAAAGGGAAGATAAATATAAAACCACCTTTATTAATCGTTGGGGTACCTTTTCTTATGAACGTATGCCTTTTGTCTTATCTAATGTAGGTGCCACCTTTCAAAGAGCTATGCAAATAGATTTTGACGATTTGATCTGTAAGATTATTCAGATCTACCTTGATGACTTAACATTATACTCTAAAATCCGATCAGATCATTTTGGTCATCTGAGAAAAGTTCTCATGTGATGTAGGAAATTTGGCATTTCTCTAAATCGTTCCAAGTCCATTTTCGGCGTTATCGAGGGACAACTCCTTGGACACATTGTCTCCAATTAAGGAATAAACATTGATCCTAAAAGGATTGTTGCTATCCTTAATATGCCTACTCCCACTTCCAAGAAGGAGGTTCAAGCTTTTATGGGGGTTATTAACTTTGTCTGTAGGTTTGTTCCAGATTTTGTTGTGATGGTCAAACCAAATCATAATCTTCTTAAGCAAGATCGTTCTTTTTCTTGGACAAATGATGTCGAAAATGATTTTGAAGGGATTAAGAAAGCAATCAGTTCCGCACCGGTTTTGGCAAAGACAAATTTTGAGAAGGAATTCACGATATATAATAATGCCACCGAGGAAGCAGTTTCTGTTGTCCTCATGCAAAATGATGACCAAGGGAATGAAAAACCAGTGGCTTACATGAGTCAAAGTTTGTCTGATGATGAATTTACATATTCTTTTATTGAGAAACACACTTTTACTCTTGTTAAATTTGTTGAGAAGTTTTACCACTTCATCTTAGGTAAGCATACGTTGGTAAAATTCCCTTTACCTGCTGTCAATTTTTTTCTCTCATAGACTTATATTTCAGGGAAGCTTTCACATTGTCTTGCCAAGATCTAGGAGCATGATTTGAATATCATGACTTCTACCACTATCAAGGGACGTGACTTAGCCCTTCACTTAGCTCAGCATGCTGAGAATAATGAAGAAATTGATGAAGAGGATAGTTCCCTATCATCTCTCTTTTACATTGATAACCAGATCCTCCTGGTGTCTGAACATCCCTGGTACAAGAATTTAATTTACTACTTACAGAACCAAAGATGTCCAGACAATTTAGACCCTAATAAGAGGAGAAGGCTCCATCTTGAATCCACAAGATAAATCATTACATGAGACTTCTTTTTTCGAAGGTCTGCTGATGGTGTGTTGCTTCGCTGTGTAAATAATGAAGACACACATAAAGTGTTGCAAGAAACTCACGGCTCTTCAAATTTTGTCATTCATGTAGGAGGTCATTTTTCTGCTAAAACCACTGCCTTGAAGATTATCAGAAAATGATACTATTGGCCTTCAATCTTTCACGACTCTTATGTTTTCTCAATATCTTGTGACAAATGCCAAAAATTGCTTGGAAATAATGCCTTTCAGCCATGCCATTACAATGTGTCCTACTAGAATTTCCTTTTTCAAAGTGGGGATTGGATTTCATTGGTCCTATTAATCCTCCATCTTTAGCTGAACAACTTTTTATTTTGACAACCACAGACTATTTTACAAAATGGGTTGAAGTTGTCCCACTTAAGCATTCAACAGATGAACATGTAATTTCTTTCCTTGAGAATAATATTTTTTCCAGATTTGGTCTTCCATTGGAAATTATTACAGATAATGGTCCCGCTTTCATTTATGCTAAGTTGGCTCAATTTTTAGTTAAGTTGGGGGTTAAACATTTCAACTCATCAACTTATTATCCCCAAGGAAATGGGCAAGCTAAGTCTACCAACAAAAAATTGGTAAGAATCATCAAAAGGCTCATCGAAGACAAGCCTTGTCAATGACACACTCTCCTAACTTACACCCTTTGGGAAGATCGAACTACCTCCAAGGTAAGCACTGGTTGCACCCCCTTTTAGCTTGTATATGGCCAAGAAGCCCTCTTTCCTACTAAGTTAGAACTTTCTTCCTTAAGGTTGATTCTACAGATCGAAAAATTAAATTCTTCTAATATTTCACAAAGGATAAATGCACTCCTAGCTTTGGAAGAGAAAAGGATGTTAGATTTGGATAATTTTAAAAGGAGACAACAAACTGTTAAGAAGTATTTCAACAAGAGTGTCAAGACTATCAAGTTTAAAGTCAATGAAAAAATATTGCTATGGGATTCAACTCATGCTGATAGGGGAAGACATTCAAAATTTCAAAAATTATGGCCAGGTCCTTTCAAGATCGCTTTTGTCTTAGGTACCAACTCTAACATTCTAAAATATTTACATGAACAATTGTTTTCCTACAACACTAATGGTTCTCACTTGAAGCATTACATGGAACCAACTTGAAAAGTTCTAACGTTGTTTGGATTCTCTATAGATTAGTATTTTATCTCTGCTTTCAGTTTTCTTCTTTTTTTTCTTTTAGGATTTATAGTAGTGTGATTTCTGATTTCTGTTTTAAACATTTCCTACTACTTTTACATTTTTGTCATTTTATTTCTTCTATTTTATTTTTTATGCAATTTTTCTGTTAGGATTTTTATTTCTTTGTCATCTTTTTAATTGATTTTGGTCGAGAATAAGATGTTGGATCAGTTCTGCCACAATGACACTCTTGCAAGATATTGTTAGCTAATAACAATCAATCTTACATAGTTGTTACGATGTTTCCCCTGAAGACATACTTGAATTTGTTATATGCTTTCACTGCCGTCTTATAAAAAAACTGGCCATCTCCCGCTTCTTCTTTCCATTTCTTCATCCATTTGAGAAATAAAAGAGTAGGTCCATTAATTTTTATCCTTGGAGTAAAGAGCAGATTCTGGTTGAATAATTATGCATACAGGGATAAACCCCCCTCATACTTAACACTTTTCATGAGTTATTCTCAAATTCTCGGTCATTTTTCCATTAAATCCACTCACCTCCCCCTTGTTGCATAATCTTCCTGGTTATATCTTCTTGACATGCTATTCTTGGTCTGCGAAACCATGATTCTGAGTTCTAAATCTGTTGAAAACAAATTTCCCTGTGGAGTCGCCAGTTTGTTGACGATTAAAATCACAAAGAAGTTTTTTCCCGCAAAGTATTGCTAAAGCCTATTATTATAAGCTAACAAGATATATAATACTAGTAGGTGGGACCCACTTGTAGGTTGGGAGATCAAATCTTGTTCTTATTTCATGTTTATGTTGTTGTTTGACACTACTTACATGGTTGATAAAATCTGGTTTTATTGGCGATGGATAAGGCCTATTATGTGTTGGTTCTAATTGCGACAATTGAATGATGAATAAGGCATGTTATGTATTGTTTCTGCTGCTCTAGGCTCTAATTTCATGTTACGATGGCCTATGTTATCCATTGTCATCATTGCCATTTGTTCCTGGATTCATTACTGTGACACTTGCACAAGAGACATGTTAGTAATAATATATAAGAGCAGTTGAAAAGAGATAAAAGAAATATAACAAAGTGAAAAAGGAAGGAACTATACTATACTAATATGCTACCCTATATGCATTGAAATTAAAATGATCATTGTTAATCATAGCTAACAAGTAATAGCTATGTGATTTATTGGTTATATGAAACATGGTTGATATGCATTATTGTATAGTTGGAATGGTAATATATGATGTGAGTGGCGCGTTTGACAAGTGATGGATGTTAATTCCGATGCATGGTTTAATTGAATGAGTTAATGGGAGGTTGGTTGGTGTGTAATAAGAAAATTGAATGAGTGGGGGTGGAGGCGACGTGCATTTAATGCACATCACTCATTTTGGGGGCTCAATTAGAGCCTTCTATTATCATTGAGAAGCACTATTCTGAAAAACCTTCATTTAGGCCCTCAAAATGGCCCTGGAAGTTAAAAACTACTAAAAATAGTAAATTACCAAAATTTCCAGAAAACTATTTTGAGCTAGTTGGAAAAGGTGGGTGGCCACCGATATCCACCTGGATCATCCATAATCTTGTCCACCTACTTCTATGTAAAGAGACATATTACAAAAGTTGTGGTGGTTGTGATGATCTTCCATTTGTCCTCTGACTGAACCATGAGGAGGATACCACTCTCAATCTGAGAGATTACCTTTATGTACTACTTAGTTGTGATCAAAGAGATTGTGGTATTTAGGGTTACATCTTGTAACTTGTATATTTGACCTCCCAAAGTAACAATGAAACTATGGGGCCTAGTGTTGGAGCCGCCTTTGTTTTTTCTAGCCCGTCACAAGTTTCATTCTTAATGCTCGAAATCTAAAGATGGTTTTCATATTTTTCCTCTGAGATATCGAGATCTCTGAAGTTTTATCATGCGAGTAGCGATGATTATTATACTCTCAAAATGAGTCCTACCTTTCGTTAAAACTTTTCCTCTTTTGTTCTACCTCGAGATCTCGTAGGTCGGATACTGTAAGCCATATAAGTCACACGCCCCGAGCTACGAAACAACGAAATCGTTTTAATATTTTACCCAGGACAATAACAAGGGTAAAGTTTTCCCTAACCCATGTTTAAACGTCGTCGGGGTTTCGCACCTTGACGTTCTCCAAATCCAAAAATTTAATGTCGTAGCCCCGATAGCCGAGAACACGAGGTCCTTATTTTAGTAACCCGTGTCAAGGTTAAAGGTAAAAGCTAAACCATGGTAAAAATTTCTGTCGGCATTTTGCCACTCGACGTTTTCCTTTTCGAAAGTTACACCGTCTAAACCCCGACTCGCGAAATCATGATAAGGATATCAACGAAATTAATTAATTACTAAATCCGAGTTTATCTTCCCTTTTTATTTATCGCGATCTTGCGCTTTCGCAGCTCGGCATGCAAACCTCCTGGAAACTTATTTTCGAAGCTCCGAGTCGCAATAGGGCGAATATAATAATTATGAAATTAATTGAGCCCCTAATCACGATTTCATTTTTATTAACCAAAATCGATCATCGTAGTCTCAGGTGTTAGAGGTTCAAAGTGTTAAAGTAAAATCCCCGATATAGCGAGTACTGAAACATTGATTAACGTTGGTAAAACCAGATTAATTAAGCTAAATCAATGTATATCCCGTGTTTTGATGTCTGCATGAGTTACGAGGTAACCTTATTCCTTCCATACGCCAAATGACATTTTAAACCGCCAAAATTTATGACATTAATGAGGAAATAGGGAAAATCGACGAATACAAGATCGGATTTTTATGGCAAAATTTATTTCTGAAGATGATTTGACAGAATTGTTCTGAAAGGTACCGAGTTTTTTTGAATATATATAAGAGCTGTGGTTCATTATAACAAATGCATTTTCATATCACGCAGAACACATTATCTCTGAGCAAACTGACTTCTGTATGTATACGTATTTCTATCGCAGAAGAGCTAAAACACAAGCTTCAGCCATGGCTCCGCAAAAAGCATCCAAAGAAAATGTTGAGTTTTCGGGACAAGGCTCAGATAATGTCACTGATACTTCACCTCGAAGTATCGACTCGGTCCCGAATTGGTCGTTCATTTCAGATGTTATGGAAGCAGAATTGGTGGACTATTTCGACGACTCCAGCGACAACGAAAAAGATGATATAACCACCAAGTACAAAATAGTCATCCAATCCAGAATGCACAAAGTAGCAGCCAGGCCATGATTGCTTCCATATTATGACATGGTACGATGGGAATTAGACCATATGGACATACCGACCAGAACCATCATGAATGAGCAGAAAGTCACCATCGGGACTTTCAGGCCGGAACATCTGCAAGCCATGTATAAGCTGCCCACAACGTCCAACTACACATATGGCGCCGAATTCTTGGACGAGTTCAAAGAGAAGGAATGCGTACAGTATGATAAAACCATGTCCAGTTTAATAAAAGATTGGGTTTCGAACACCGCGAAGTTCAGAGCTGATAGCCACAGCATATATTCAATCGCCTCTTTAGAGCCACAGTACAAGTACGTTGCCATGATGACATGCAGGCAATACGGGAAAGAGGACACCTCACATTTTTATCTTCCGTGGGTGCCTCTAATGTTTTGGGTCGCCGAAGGTAGTTCCTTCGACTGGGCGAAATTTCTGTCCAACAGCTTGACCAGTCGAATCACAGAGTATCGGGCGCAGAAAGAGAACGAAAAGGCGTCTTCATTCTTCATGGCTGCATATATTATGGATGCCGTTTGTTTTTTGACACCGTTTCCCTTAATGAGCTGGAGTTGGACTCCAACAGAAGACGA
>ML860405.1:4619-15901 GCA_009831015.1 Picea engelmannii
AACAAAAAAATTATTGATTGATTATGTTAACACCCTCAAACATGGTATTAATGCTTGATCTTGTAATTTAAGGATTTCATCGACTTTATTAATTTAACAAATATATAAAATTAACATTAAAAATTATGCAAACAATTGTGCAAACTAACATACTACTATGTACAATTGTGCAAATTTGTTTCAAGATATTACATCATTGACCTACTAAACTGACGTCTTATGTAAACATATGAATTATATTTTAGAGAAAAAATATATATACCAATATTAGAAGAACATGATTTTTTATGAGTTACACAATTTTTTCATAAATAAAAGCTAAATATTTAGAATGATAATTAGATTTCTAATATTTTTACACCATATTGTAATAAGTTGTATATATATCTTTAATAATTTCTTGTAGCCAACATATCGTTGTTTTTCTAGATTTGTATTGCAACTAACACGTCATAAAATGGAAGCATTACCTTACACCATTAATATAATATTAAATAACAATATTTTTTGAGAAGAAAAACCATAAAAAAAAAAAAAAAAAAAAAAACATTATATGTGTGTGGATTTAGAAAATGAATACACACTTATAAGGAGAAAATGATAAGTATCTTTTTATATGGCGAATTCTTCATCGATTCTTCCTACAGGCATAATAGCTATGGCGAATTACATGACACTATTCTAATCTGAGCTCCTGACCGCAACACAACAACTTTACCTGTCTGTATCGACTTCTCCAGGCAATAAGTTTTCTTTCTTTGTCCCTCTTTGGCTTGAAATTTTCTATGATCGGTTCCAATCTCCTTTAGCTGTCGCTATGACCAGAGTTTCTTTTGTCCTTTTCACTTTTAACCCTTTAGTCTCTGGTCTGATTCCGGTTTACCCTCTCCCCCTGTCGGCCACTAGTTTCCTTTGCCTTATCATTGTCTAACCAGCCAGACAGAAAGCGTTTGACTTGTCCAGAGTTCCCTTGTCTGTTTCCTACAGTCACTGGCCTGATTCCAGGTTACCCTTTCCCCTGTCGGCCACTTGTACTCCTCTACCTTTTTATTGACTTCACAGCTGGACAGAAGCATCGGAGCAGGCACTCCTCGCTACTCTAAACTTAACAGAGCTTCTGACCACATCAAAGCACACCCATAACCGAATGTGTTGCCTACTCCCTGCAGTTAGTAAGTATTTTTAAACCTGATGGCTTGATAGAATCTATGACCGGAACTTTTTCACTTTAGCTGTCGCCTAGTCCATTTCATCTTTAGTCTGACAGTCTAGCTCCGATTTACAACCTCTCTCCCAGTCGGCTACTTGTTTCCCTTCCTTCACACTGACTATACAGTCTGACAGAGCCATATTCGTGATCCATATGGCCTCCTTTTCTGACCCCTTCCCTTTGGTCTGAATCTTTGCTGTCACCCATCCAAGTGGAAAGGAGGTGGACCACACTGTCTGTCCTTATGGATTCACGGACCAACCAGCTGATGCATCCATCAGATGAGATCATCTGGGCACGGGAAGGCCTTTTCGACAAAGTGGTTTCTCTTGCAGCCAGGATTCCGCCCTTTCCCGCCAAGAACCCCCCTTCTAGTGAACCCTTTCCTCCTTCAACAGGAGCTCAGAACAGTTTCTTGCCTTCTCCTGGAGTACTATTCGCTCCGGCCTCTTCCTCACCCACACATCCCACTGTACAAGGCAAACCCCAAGCTTTTCACATTAAACAAAGAGCTCCCATAGGCCGTAAGGTTTGGAAGGAAAAAAAAAATATCTCCCGACTGGTGCTGGGGGATGGAGTAGGTTTTGAAAACCTTTGCAGAATGTCTACTTGCTCCCTGGTGGCCCGAATATCCTACAAGAGCCTTTGCACACAGAAGATGGAGGACTGGATAAGCGCTCACTGGGTGCCTCTTTTAGGATATGCTCCAGAAACACTTTACCTCAAGAGAGGCTGGCTCGGCTTTCACTGCAGGAATCCTGAAGACGCTTCTCGACTTCTCTCTACGTTTTGGGTTTATGATGGCAGCAGTCTCATGCTGAAGCGCTGGAGGATGGATTTTAACCCTGACACAGATCATTTCCAGCTTAGACACTTATGGGTTTTACTTCCGGGTCTTCCCCTTCACCTTTGGAACGAAGAGGCCTTCAGAGCGATTGGTGACTCACTTGGGAAGTTTATCACACTTGACTCTAGTTCCATGGACAGTCCCATGAGGAAAGTGGGGAAAGTCCTGGTGGAAGTGGACATAGCTACAGGTTTACCAGAAACCTTAGAGATTTCTTGGAGAGGACGAAAGCTACATCAGCCCCTGGACTACCTCGGGATCCCATTTCGGTGCAACATCTTTCGAGAAACGGGCCACCTTCACCGCACCTGTCCGGGTAAGACTACATCAGACTATTCTGAAGAAAGAGATGTACTCCTCAACCCTCCAGAATATATGGTCCCGGATCCCTCACTGGAATATTTAGAGGTGCCTCCCTCTTCTATCCCACTTTCTTCTATAGGACAAACTGATTCTCCGCTGTACAAAGTTATTCAATCCTGCCTTTCACTCTACTCGACTCTTACTGAAGCAGAGAAAACCACATTTCATAGCTTTCCTTGGATATATCATAAGACTACAGACCCATCCACCTTCCCGAAAATTCCGACACAACTTCCTTCAGATAGCACTCCACTTTCCTCTGCTACCCTTCCACAGATCATTGCTTCACCCAGGCACCCTTCTTCCCCCCCTACGATTGTTGATCCAGATGCTCTTCCCTTGGATCCCCCTGGATTCGGACAGTCGGAAGATGTGGACCCAAACTTTTTAGAAGTGATGGCCTCATCGAACACCCCTTCCTCCTTTCAGGATAATGTCCCTCAACTGGCTATTTACAGGGGCAAAGAACTCATTAGACCCAGCACTGAAGCCGGTAGTTCATCCTCCTTGGGGCTGGAAAAAGCTGACAAAGCTACATCATGGTCGAGAGGCATTGGCACCTCTCTCTCCCCGCTTCAGACGAGAAGCTCCAGAAAACAAAAGGAACTTCAGATCTCCCATCAAAATGCTACAGATATCCCGCTACAGGATGGAAAGGCCCTTAGAGAAATGAAGGCCTTGGCTCGTTCAAAATAATGATAGTGCTATCCCTGAATATTCGAGGGATTGGAGGCACCCTCAAGGCTACCTCCTTCAGAAGACTCCTGGAGCAGAAAAAGCCAGACATCATCTTCTTACAAGAAACGCTTACGGAGGCACAGAAATCCAGGGATTTTATGTTCCATTTTCGTCCTTCTTGGTATACAGTGGCCATTAGTTCCGTCGGTAATTCTGGAGGTTTACTCGTGGCTTGGGAGCCAAGTACCTTTGATCTGATTCCTCACTTGATTACTGGAGGCATACTTTGTATGGGGCATTGCCTTGCTACTTCTCAGAATTTAGCCTTTTTGAATATCTATGGCCCCTGCTCGGACCGAAAGAGATTCTGGACACAACTGGATGACAGCGGAATTCTTTCCATCCCTTCTCTCATTGTTGGAGGAGACCTTAATATCATCCTATCTGCCACTGAGAATTGGGGAGGCAACTTTGTTCCGGGGGCTACCGAAGATCTCTATAGGAGAATTTTTGCTAACAACAAGCTCACTGATATACTACCAATTCAGCTCGTCCCCACTTGGAGGAATGGCCGATCTGGACCGGAAGCCATTGCCAGAAGGTTAGACAGATTTCTTGTTGCTGAAGAGTTTTTGTCCTCTACTGTTCTACCGGCTTCGAGTGTTGAACTCCCTTTTTTCTCCGATCATGCTCCCATTCTATTGCATTTGAGGCCACCAGACCGATTTTGCTCAGCCCCTTTCAAATTCAATCACAATTGGACCCTGGAGGAGGACTACAATCAATTGGTTACTACTATTTGGAACGATCCCTGCTTCAACACAGAAGACAATGCACAGCGACGGTTGAATTGGAAGTTAAAAGTTATAAAAGATCACACCAGATCGTGGTATCATAAAAAAAAGAAAGAGGAACAGGTCCGCCTCAACTCGCTGGAGCATAGAATTACGCTAGCTATCCAAAAATCAACCATATCAGCTTTATCTACAGAGGAAGCAATCGAACTGAAATCGCTTGAGTCAAACAGGAAATCGATTCTATGTGCACAAGAAAACGCCTGGCAGCTCAAAAGCAGAGCCACATGGCTTAAATGTGGCGACTCCAATACTAAATATTTTCATCAGGTAGCGTCCTTTAATAGAATTAAAAAGAGCATTTGGTCCATTACTAATGAAGGGGGGGACGTCTTTCGTGGTCAGGAGGAGATAAAGACTGAAGCGGTCGGATACTTTAAACGCCTATATAGCACACAGAACAGTATCAACCTCCAGGAGAAGTGCCATACTGCCAGCCTTTACGCCTCGGTTGTTTCAGAAGAGGAAGCGGTCTCCCTATTCGCCCCTGTTACCCTCACAGAGATAGAACACATCCTCCATAAATTTAAAAAGGACAGGAGCCCTGGCCCTGACGGCTGGACGTCAGAATTCTTCCTACACTTCTTCAACCTGGTGGGAGAGGATTTACTACAGATGGTAGAAGACTCTCGTCTAACTGGCAAGGTTATCGGGAGCCTCAACTCCACCTTCTTGGTATTAATCCCGAAACAGCAACACACAATTGCCTTCAGTGACTTCCGGCCAATTTCACTCTGCAATTTAGTATATAAGCTTATTGCCAAAGTGATCTCTAATAGAATTAAACCCTTTCTACAAAGATGTATCTCCGCATAGCAGCTGGGTTTCCTCAAAGGCCGAAGGATCCAAGACGCTATTGCTACCGCCCATGAGTGCATTCATTCCATCAAGCATAAGAATTTAAAAGCCCTTGTCTTGAAGTTAGATATCCAAAAAGCCTTCGATAATATCGAGTGGGAGTTTCTAAGATTAGTTCTGTTTTCCGTGGGATTTGGAGAAAAGTTTAGCAATTGGATTCTCTCTTGTGTTACTAATGCCAACTTCGCGGTATTAATCAATGGAGAGCCATCTTCCTTCTTCAAGAGTGAAAGGGGCCTCCGTCAGGGGTGCCCCCTTTCCCCCTTTCTTTTTATTCTGATCATGGAAGGACTTAGCATCCTTCTCGCTAAAAAAGTTGTTGAGCTTCATCTTTCGGGTTTAAAGTTCACCACTTGTTTTAATCTAATTCATCTTATGTTTTGTGATGATGTGCTAATTTTTTTGAAAGCTGAACAGGAAGAATGGCTAGTATTAAAAGAAACTTTAAAGCTCTTCTGTCAAGCATCGGGTCTGTCCCTTAACTTCAATAAGTCGACTGTTCACTATTGGGCCATTTCAGAAACAGAGTTACAGCACCTGAAGGGAATCATTCCTCTTCCTTTCTACAACCTTAGTGAAGGTTTTACCTATCTTGGTTTCCATCTCAAACTGGGATCTTCAACTCCAGGCGACTGGCAATGTCTTGTGGCACTCTTTGAAAAAAAAATCAGTTTCTGGTGTAATAAATGGCTGTCTATTGGGGGTCGATTTATTCTGGTCAAGTCAGTTTTGGAAGGTCTTGTAGTCTACTGGATGTCACTGGAGCGGATTCCAGCAAAGATTATTTTGACCCTTCGGAGACACATCTTCAATTTCCTTTGGAATGATCAGGTTGGCAAGCGCCGTTTTCACCTTTGCAGTTGGCAGGAGCTGACCAAGCCTCGAAAGACTGGGGGCTGGGGACTAAAAATTCTCTCCACCTTCAATCAAGCACTTCTGGCCAGCTCCTATTGGAGAGCACTCACTCACTCTAGCATTTGGAGCCGTATGATTAAAGAGAAGTATTTGGGACCCCTCTCCCTTCTTGACTGGATCAGAAAGCCATCACACTTACAGCATTGGTACTCTCCCTTTTGGAAAGGTTTGGTCGCGTCCTCACAGGTAATTCTTCACTGGTTACGGTGGAAACCTGGGAAGGGGACGGACATACATATTGGCCGGGATTTGATCCTTGGTCTGGGAGATCAATCGATCCTCTCACCTCTGCTGTGCGCGCGACTAGAGGCGCTGAATTACACTTCCCTGGCCCAAGTTAATTTACCGACTGGTACATTATCCCTTCTGGATGACTGGTTGGACAGTGGCACCCTGTCACTGGATGGTTCGCTGGCCATAGAGTGGAGCCGTTACACATCAGCCCTCAAAGGTGCCGGGATTTCGCTCACCGATAATCCTGATACTTTGCTTTGGGCCGGGGGCGACGCCACGGGTTACATCAATGTTAAAAATCTATATGATGTGCACTTATACCAGATGAGACTGGAGGTCGACCACTCTTGGATACGTCTCATTTGGACTTGGCAGGTCCCGCTTAAGCTTAAGCTCTTTTTCTGGCTTGCGGGTAGAGGGAAGCTTCTTACCTGGGAGGCTCTAAGACATAGAGGCTGGGAGGGACCTGGTTTATGCCCTCTCTGCAAACTCGGATCAGAAGATGTGCACCATCTCATGGTGCATTGCAACTTTACAAAGGAGGTTTGGCAACATTTAATTAAGTCATACTCTCTATCTGCGACCTGGGGAGGTTGCACGTTCCCGGCCTGCTTAGCTCACTGGATTGCGCAAAAAACAGCTCCCCCGAGCTTAGCTGTATACATCTGCTGGCAGATTTGGAAAGAGAGGAATCTTGCGACCTTTGAAGGTCATCCCCCCTCTATTCAGGCGGTTATTCAAAGAGTTTGGGCTACCTTCCATTGGCTTTCCCCTTCGATCAAATTTTTGGCTCCAAAGACTTGTGAAATCACTTTATCAGAAGGTTATTCTCTGGTGTGTTTCGATGGAGCAGCAGCATCCACTGGCCTAAACTGTGGGGCTGGTGGTCTTTTCAAAACACATCCAAAGAGAACTACAAGTTGGTTTTTAAACTGTGGGAAGGGCACGAATTCAAAAGCAGAGCTTTTGGGATTGTGGGCTTCCCTTGTCCTCACCTCCTTTTGGTCACTGGATCACCTAATAATCCTCGGGGACTCGAGATTAGTCATAGAGTGGATCAATAACAAGTGCAATCTCCACGCTGTTCATATAGAAGGCTGGATGGATAGAACACAACAGCTCTCGAAGCAATTCATGGATGTGAAGTTCAGCCATATCTCCAGATTGCATAACAAGGAGGCCGATGCTCTATCTAAAAGAGCTCTCAGCGGTGTGGAGGGGCGCCTATCGATCTTCCATTCTGAGAATGGGATCGATAGTCCCATTACCTTTATAAACCTGTTTGAATGAGCGCTCTGTGCTGGATTTGGTTCATTTGTTGAAGCCTGCCTGACCTCACCGGGCGATTTTTGCAATCAATTTCCTTTTCAGACTATCGTTGGGATTTCATCACTGCTTGGATGGAGGGCGCTCATTGGCGTTGGGGTTTCCTCACTGCAAGATTAGAGGCGGAAGTGTGATCTGATCCGCACTCATCACTGTTCTCTTTGTCTGTATTCGTCGGTTGATTTCTCGAGCATTCAGATTGCCACTTTCTGGATGGCCCTCCTCTGTTCCATCGGCGACAGCTTGACCCATTCAGCATCGGGAACTCTATCTATGTTGATCGGCCTTTTTGATGGTATTGGCTCGACTGTATGTCCATAATTTTCTCCTGTTCTACAGCTCTCCAGAGCCTGTTATGTAAATGATTATATATTAATATATATCGAGTAATTTTTTCTTGGAAAAAGTATCTTTTTATATAATCCATAAAATTTGAAAGGTGGAAAATTTTAAAAATATAAAAAATTTACATTGGTTGAAATATATCATACTTTAAATTGGTTGTGGAGTAAGACTTGATATTTCTTCAATTTGGCTAAGATATTGTCTTCTAGGAAGCTAAGAGAACATGTTAAAGGAAACATATTAATGGCCCAAGACCCAAGAACATCTGGAAGGAGTGAAAGTCTACCCATCTGAAAGGAGTGAAATTCTACCCCCTTATGGACCACCTACAAGTTATTTAAGTGGTGTGGTTTTCTCTCAATAATGGCAATAATGGTGTGGTGTAACTTTTTTTGAATAATGGTGTTGAGTTATATTTTACATAGTTGAATTTAAGACTGTACATGTTAGTCAGATTTTAGATAGTTGAATTTAACAATGTACTAGATAAATCATTAAATGTTTTGTAACCCGTCTTGATCGCGGTAAAAATATGGACTTTTGGGAAGTTGTGTCGATGTCGCTAGGACGGAAAACGTGCTCCAAACCTTACGTTTGTTTGGTGATGATAACAAGAACAGGACGGGAATGAGAACTGATCATATTTATCCCGTCGAAAATTATTATGTGTTTCCAAGTCCAATTTTAGAATTTCATTGTTATATTATAATATACATGTAATAAAATTATTATGTGTTTTTAATTTATTTTTACGTTGAAAAACTTACATCTATTGATAATGGGTATATTTAATAGGTTTTTAGTGTTTAATTAGTTTTGTATGGACAAGGTTAAATATTGATGGAAAATTCTTAGTAGTTCACTAACCACAAATTTGATGCTGTGCTAGTAATATAATTTTCTTTCTAATATATATAGGTTTAAAGCCATTACAACAATATTTCAACAATACTTATTATGATTTTATTATGTCATTTATAAGAATTGATTATGAAAGGAAGGATAACATTTATTCTCACAATCATCCAAATTAATCTCAATTCACAATTAAACTTGAATATATATCTTTGGATTATGTAAAAATGTTCATTATAATTCAAAATTCATTTAAAGTCTTACATACACAAATTAATTCATTTGTTTCTTTTAAAGCTTTACTTGTGTATCTCACTTTTAGTTACATCATAATATGTTGTAAAATATTGATCGGATTATGATTTATGGATAATTCATATTTCATTTATTTTACTTTCTAAAAATTATATAAAAATATATCTAACTTGGATTCTAAATAGATATTATTTATAAATTCCATTTAACTGGGATTCTAAATAGATATTATTTATAAATTCCATTTATTTATTTTACTTTCATTACTTTGACCGTTTAAAAATGCATAAATAAAGAGATATTATTTATAAATTCCATTTATTTATTGTACTTTCATTACTTTGACCGTTTAAAAATACATGAAATTGTACAAAACATTGATGTTTATTGATCGTTCTAGAAGTATGGACGAAGGGCTACGTGTCATGTTTGTTTGGTAATAATAACAATGACAGGACATGACGGCAGTGACAACTAAGTTGATTATTACTAGCACAGCCGCGATCTAAATCGCTGCTGGTGAACGCCGAAAGACTTACTGGTAAGATAAAACTATGAAATGACTCAAGAATATGAAGGTTTCAAGCAGTCTGCATTCTATTTGTAAAGGTAAGAACAACTTTGCATAAGTTTTCTTCAACATGGAAAGAGGATAAAGTGTTGATATAGAGTTCTCATTTTTTTTTAAAAGCACAGGGCTTCACTTAGAGACAAGATAGATCAAAAATAATAAAAACTTAGTCATAAAAATAGTGTTGTGCCATTGCTTCTGGTTAAAGTTGGTGTAAGGATCAGATTTGGAAAAATTTGTTATAATTCTATTTGGTACTCCAAAGTGACTGAGCAGTAGTATTGTCCCTGGATAATACAAGAAGGGTACTATTTTTATAGTAATAGGGATCCATTGCTCTAGTAACAATGTGGTGCATAGTGTCAAACCCTAACCCTAAAGGCAAACCTAATGCCAAAAAGTAAGTGAAAGAAAAAACTTGTTGCCAAAATTGTGACAACCCTAATAATAATCCTAAACAATAATCCTAACCTCGAAAAAAATTATCCCAGTAAAATATTAAAAAACATATAACCCCATGATGACGCCCATTCCACTTGCTTCTAGCTGAGAGGCTCGAGTTACCTATTAATGCTTCATATGATCTCGGAAACCCTTAGGAGGTTGCCTCGGCTGCATGTTACCTACAAAATTAAAACCAAAAAACTTTTAGGTGAAAAAAAAACAAGAACAAATACAAAAAATATATATATACAGACATGATATAACATATACAGATATAATATGATATAACAATTATTTTTCCGAAACTGAATCCTATGATGGTTCACCGAGAACGAAAACGATATAAGGTGTCGAGAATACCCAAGTCGGGTCGCCTGTACAGATTAAACTTTCCTCTAAAGAAAGGGGTTGGGGTTGCCTTGAGGCGTCCAACAATACAAGACATGCAACTTATCGGTTTCCTTGAGGTGTCCAGCATTACACTACATCAATCGACCATAAATTAATTCTCAGAAAGGCTTACCGCTGGTAAGCGGAAAGGCGTCCAACATTACACGACATCAATCGACCATAAATCAATTCGTAGAAAGGTGTCCAGCATTACAGTACATGCAACTTTTCGGGTTAGGTACTAATCCATCTGTAAATTGCAGAAAATGAAACGCTCATGGGTCGACGATCCAATATGATACACGATAGCAGAAAATGAAACGCTCATGCAGAAAATGAAATGTTTATGGGTCGCGATTCAATATGAAACGTGAGAGCTGAGGAAATCCAAAGGTTAATCATTTAAACCTGGCAATCATACGCTGCTACAGTAAGTTTTTAATATGATTAGGTAAATGTTAAAAAGTAAACAGGGTAACGGATGCATTCAAAAATACAAGGAAGTTATGAAGCTTAAATCACATTTATTGATTTGGGAGGACGACTAAGAATATCCCAGCATCTTCAATTGTGAGCCATCAGATTAGAATTTTAGATTAAAAGGTGATTAATTGTGCCCATTGTCAATAGGTATACGCCTTTCGGCGTAATAACCAACCCAACCCATAGTCTGACAGCGTTATTATTACCAAAGAAAAGTTTGTCAGACTCAGGAACGTGTACAGCGTTATTATTATAAAAGAAAAGTTTGTCAGACTCAGGAACGTGTCTCGCATTTATATTTAAATGATCTATCTACTGCTATACACGCTATTCAGCCGCTCATACTATAAAGAGTTTTCAGCGATCATTTGCCGAAAACACTTGCGAGTAAGGGGAAGCTGAATTCTGTCATTCTGTTTCGTCTTTGTTTCGAGTAAGGGGAAGCTGAATTCATAGGATGGCCATCAAATTGCCGACGAATCTGCGCGGAGATGACCAGCACTTGGAAGGGGAAGGGCAGCCAGTACACCCACTCAGCCAGTCTCTTTACGTCTCGCCCTTGTCTATGTGCATAGTTTCCGTAATCGAATTTGAAGAAGCCTTAACAGAATTCTCTCGCATGAAGAAAAATATGGCCGATGCTCTGTTGCCAAG
>ML860406.1:0-15270 GCA_009831015.1 Picea engelmannii
AATAAGACAATGAACCTTTGAAATATGTGTTGGATGATATATAATTGCAGCAACATGAAAGTTTACAACAACAATAAGTATTTTATAACAGCTACAAGAAATATGCCTCAAAATTGCTTGAAAAGACAATGAAAAAGTAACTTTAACTAGGGAAAATGATAATCAATTGTAACAAGCAATTTCTGAAGTGTATAGCTAGCATTAAAGATCAGTTTTGCAGAAAATTTGTTGCATTTAGATGGTTGTAGCAATATTTTCTAACAACAACAAAGATATTAGTGATCTAGGCTAGGTTAGGGTTAGTTTTAGTTAGTGAAAGCTATAAAGTTCAATGTTTGAGTGTTGGTTTGATCTCTGTCTACAAAGGAGTGTAAGGACTAGTGCCTTTAAAAGGTTATGGAGTCAAGAGTTCAACAAACATTAATTTGGAGAAAGCAACAAAAATCATTATACTATCCAAGTAAAAGATGAATCTGAGAAGGGTAGTAACTTAAGTCTTCTTGAGATTCAACCTTTGGGGAGGTGAGCTACTAGAGAGTAGGCACTTCTAGGCCCTAATAGTTTTCCTCCTTCTTATATAGTTGAAGAAATATTTAAATGCAATTACAATTGATCAATACCTCTAAAGATCTAGCACTTTAGGGCTTTAGAGGCTTGTCAATATAAACCAATTAGGCTAAGTCTAGTAAATACAAAGCAAAGAAGTAGTAACTTAAGTTCTTCACTTCTAGGGTTTATCAAGCATGCAATTTCATAATCTTTATCATGAGCAAGCAAATGTATCATAACCATTCAAAAGTAATGACAAAAAGCAGATTTACTTCCTTCACCGAGAATAATATTGCAAGAAAACACTAGATTACCAATTGACTTCACCAAAATTGATCCAAGTTGCAAGTAGAAGACTCCAAAAGAGAGGTGTGTGTCACAATTTCAGCCAATAAACCCTAAGTAGGGCACAAATTTTAGTCCTATTCCTCTTGTGTGAGGATTTATGATGATAAAATGAGAGTACTTTATCTCTATTTATACAAAACTTTGACCCTTAATTAATTTTAGGTCAAAATTAAGGCCGACCTCGCCAATTTAAATCAAAATCCAAATTTTACATCAATAAAATTAATTATCATCTAAAGACACCTCCAAAGGTGACGTCATGTCCTTCTAGGGTGACGTTGAGGCCCCAAGGTGGAACATTAGGCCTAGAATGTAGAACGTTTGGCCTCTAAAGGTTGCAGATGAAGCCCACACGTGCCACTAGGCTCATGAATGCCTCCAAAAAGAAAACACTGGCTCTAGATGACGTCCAGGTTCATGATGGTGACGTCTTGGGCCTTCAAGTGCCAAATTTCATGTGGAAGAGAAAGATCCCCCTTGGTCTAGGTCTGTCAGGGTGCCTCTAAAAGCAACGTCCTTCTTTCTTCCTGGTGCAAGTCTTCAATGTCTTCTTGCCCCTGGATGGGATTACAACATCCATATGTGGGCTTTAATCCCTCATGAAGGTCCAACCTAATCATTCCCTCACGTGTACCTGTCCACCGGGAAAGGTCCTGCAACAACAACAAGTACGCCCTCCATGGGTTCATAAGTCACAGGGATCATAGCATGTAAATCACATAAAATAATTAAATTACCCAAACATGTGCATCAAACCCCCCTTAACCCAGACAAATGCTCAAAGACGTTATGCAATTTGACAAGTTTAGGTTTGGAGAAGGTCTCGGGGTGTTCTATTGGGCTAACCTTCCTTAAGTTTGGGGTGTTTCCCAGGTGGGAGCCAATCCAGGTCATGTAAGTGTATGAGGTGGCATGGGGTAAGTGTTTGGGCATGGGGTGTAGTAATAACAGGGAAATGTAAGTCTTACATGTGGGTGCCTTTGTAGAGGGTGAGTGGCACCTTGTCATAAATTTCATTGTTTCCTATCTGATTCATTGCCTTTTACTCTTAGCTTTATTTTTTTTTATCTTTTTCTTGCTTCAAGGGAACAATTGAGGGACATTGTCCCAACTTGATGACTAGAGGTGACATCATTATCCACAAATATTTCATGGAGATGAGCAGGCTTGCTCATGATGAGACCTCATTTCTCTTGGTTATGCCACCATGAGCCACCAGATAGGTGGTTTGCTGACCAGATAGGTGGTAGTGTCATACTGCTACATGCCCATGGTCATAACAAGTCGACTCATGATGAGACCTCATATCCATCAACTGGTACCTTGAGTGTTTATTTATCTTATGGGTTCCCTTTTCTTACTCAGAAGCTTTTTATTTCTTTCTTGGGAATCCCTGGGTGAAGCATCTCAAAGGTTTCAATATTGGTTTTTAACTCTTTCTAGCTACTTTTACCCTCTAGGCATTTATCCCCTTCTTCCCACAAGGCAAGGTACAACCCTTCCTAGTGTGGCCAATCCCAATACCCGAACAAAGGTGAGGTGAGATGAGAGGAATAAGATGGAAAGTGGTAAGTATGGAGGAAACAGGCGATGACCTTTCACAGACCCACCTAGTGGCAACCCATCCTAAAGGGAGATCAACTTATTGGGGCTCTATGTCACCCTTCCAGGTATGAACAAGTCAAAGAGCATAATTTCCAAGCAAATGTTATGAAATGAAGGAGAATTCAATGCAACATATTCAAGTGCTTCAAGAATCAGAGTGACACATAGTGCTTCAAGAATCAGAGTGACACATACCATGATACCCAGACTCATTACCTCATGGAGCAAGACTTATTGTTACTTCAAGAACATGTTGGTGGGATGGATATTGTTGTTGTTGATGAATGGACTACATTGAATAAAAGAGGGACCCTCCGGGGCCATGCTCAAGTCATTCAACTCTCAATACTCCATGTCTAGGACCTGTGGGCCTCAAGATGTGAGCTCCTTAGTTATCTCTAGGGTAGGGGATACCATACATGCTTGTATATCATAATTACATGACAATATAATCAAATTCAAAGAATTATTAATATAAATGTAGAAGTAGAACAAAATTGTACTAGTCATATATCAAAGGGTTACTAGACCACAAGTGATGCAGAAGCATCGAGAGCATGGCTATAGGTATGTCAAAGACCCAAGATGAGGATAATGATGGTGGTGATGTGGGGGGAATAAAGGTACATGTATGCAGACTCATAATGGAAGAATGATTGATGAACTATGTATAAGAAAGAGATTCCTAGAGAACCAACAGATACAACGGTTGACGGCCCATGTATTTTGGTGGATGGGTACTCTTTTATATGGAATTCAACTTATATTTATGGTTGCAGGTACAAGATGGAAATTAGAGAAGATTGAGAATGAAGAAGACCAAAGATCGTGAAAAACCAAAAAGGAAGACAAAGGGCCTAGAGACAATTTAATGAAGATTTCTCATGAAGAAGAGGACATTCATATTTGTAATGTTTAATGAAAATATGAAGAAAAATGTAATAATGTAGACTAATTCTAGAAGTCTACGTAGGAATGAGAGATGGAGAGAAATGAGTAGATGTAGGGATGAATATTGTTGAGAGAATCATGGAGATATTGTGGAGAGACCGTAGGAGTTAATTATAGAGATGGTTGTGTATTCGTTTGAACTAATTAGCTAATTATGAAATAATTGTTATGGTCACCTATAGTTATATAAGGGACCATTTGTACAAAATTAATATATGGGAATGGTTTTATAATAAAATTTCCCCTTGGGGGATTGGAGTATATTTATGGTGTCCCTTGCTTTCCTTTTAGTGTAGTGTTGTGAGTTTATGTTTGCCATTGTGACTCTGCTATCAAGAAGAAATTAATTAGAAAGTCATTATTAATATTTCCTAATGAAACCAGAAGTCAACCACTAGAGGATTATTAAACTTACCTAAGGGAATCACAAATTGACTAGTAAAAGTTACAATTCAAACCAACAATTTCTAAAATAATTATAACTCAAAACCCAAACCAAAAATTTATAAATACAATTATAATACACCAAAACCTTAATCAATAATTTATAAAGCATAATTATGAGAGACCCAAAAAATAAAATAGCATACAACAACTATAACAAGTGTTGCATAGCAGCGTAGTCCCTTCCTAAAAGTTAATTTACCTCTGTCTAAAAGTTAATTTACCTGAAAAATTAAAAGTTAATTTGTTGAGTTAATTAAAAGTAAATTAAAAGTTAATTTACCCGGAACAGCTTAATTGTTGGTACAATTATTTAGTGATACCATCTTGGATACAACTAGTAGAAATCAATGTGAAGAGAGTTGAACCAAGAAGATGGAAGATTGTAGAATTAATGATATCTATCCTATAATATTAATATTAAATATTGTATTCATTATTAATATGTGATAATGTTTTGTTAAATTTTATTCTCGACTCGCGGGTTCACATTTATAGTCATACTTATGTATCACGGGTTCACATTTATAGTCATACTTATGTATCACGAGTCCTACAGACCACAACATGAGATTTAGTAATTTATAGAATATTATAACATTGTACCAAGATTTATAGTAATTTATATAATGCAACACTTTTTACTTAAAGAAGAGTATAAACAATTATTTAAATTTTATTCAATATTGTTTTTAATGTTTTTAAATTAAATTTGAAATTTTGGAATTTTGATTTTGTTTATGATAATAAAGGTTTGTACCTAGAAATTGATCATTCTTGACTCTAGAGTTAAAATGGATATATACTTGTATATATTATTTTATATTAATATTAATAAATAAACTATAAAGTAAAATTAATAATATCTATCCTATAATATTAATATTAAATATCGTATTCATTATTAATATGTGATAATGTTTTGTTAAATTTTATTCAATTAATTATTCATATTTATTTGTATTTTTCATTTTTCATATCTGTGATATACATCTTGCACCCAACACTTTCGTTATATACATTTTGTACCCAACAATTCTGAACTCGGGGTTCACATTTATAGTCATGCTTATGTATTAGGAATCTATTTATTTTTATTTTTCATTTTTTATGTCCCTACTGTTCCGTGATATACATCTTGCACCCAACACTTCCGCCATATACATTTTGCACCCAACAATTCCGAACTCGGGGGTTCACATTTATAGTCATGCTTATGTATTAGGAGTCTATTTATTTTTATTTTTCATTTTCCATGTCCCTCCTGTTCCGTGATATACATCTTGCACCCAACACTTCCGCCATATACATTTTGCACCCAACAATTTCGGACTCGCGGGTTCACATTTATAGTCATGCTTATGTATCACGAGTCCTACCCACCACAACATGAGATTTAGTAATTTAGAAAATATTATAACATTGTACTAAAAATTATAGTAATTTATATAATACTATAACATTTTTTACTTAAAGAATAGTATAAACAATTATTTAAATTTTATTCAATATTATTCTTAATGTTTTTAAATGTAAATTTGGAATTTTGGAATTTTGATTTTGTTTACCATAATAAAAGTCTGTAGCTAGAAATTGATCCTTCTTGACTTTAGAGTTAAAATGGATGTATATTTTTATATACTATTTTATATTAATATTAATAAATAAACTATAAAGTAAAATTAATGATATCTATCATATAATATTAAGCGGTTTCATATTTATAGTCATGCTTATGTATCACAAGTCAACCAACTGCAACATGAGATTTAGTAATTTATGGAATATTATAACATTGTACCAAGATTTATAGTAATTTATATAATGCTATAACACTTTTTACTTAAAGAATAGTATAAACAATTATTTAAATTTTTTCAACATTATTTTTAATGTTTTTAAATGTAAATTTGGAATTTTGAAATTTTGGTTTTGTTTATGATAATAAAGGTTTGTGCCTAGAAATTGATCCTTCTTGACTGTAGAGTTAAAATGGATATATACTTGTATATACTATTTTATATTAATATTAATAAACAAACTATAAAGTAAAATTAATGATATCTATCATATAATATTAATATTAATTATTGTATTCATTATTAATATGTGATAATGTTTTGTTAAATTTTATTCAATTAATTATACATATTTATTTTTATTTTTTCATTTTTCATGTCCAGCTTGTTCCGTGATATACATATTGCACCCAACACTTCTGTCATATACATTTTGCACCCAATAATTCTGGACTCGCAGGTTCACATTTATAGTCATGCTTATGTATCACGAGTCTGACCGACCACAACATGAGATTTAGTAATTTATAGAATATTATAACATTGTACCAAGATTTATAGTAATTTATATAATGCTATAACACTTTTTACTTAAAGAATAGTATAAACAATTATTTAAATTTTATTCAATATTATTTAAATGTTTTTAAATGTAAATTTTAAATTTTGGAATTTTGAATTTGTTTACGATAATAAAGGTTTGTACCTAGAAATTGATCCTTCTTGACTCTAGAATTAAAATGGATATATACTTGTATATACTATTTTATATTAATATCAATAAATAAACTATAAAGTAAAATTAATGATATTTATCCTATAATATTAATATTAAATATCGTATTGAAGATATTGTCCCACAACAAGATCGGAAAGAGGTCGAGCTCTGCAAACGAAGCCCTGCAAGGTTTAGGGCTTTAATTTTCCAGAACCCCTCTGACCTGACCTCTTTCGACCTCCTCTGTACACGCTAAACGTTGTTGCTCAGCGGCTCTGAATGCCACAGCAAAATGGGCACATAAGGGGGGGTGAAAGCCCCCTCTTACTGTAACACCGCAGAGAATGACCCGAAGAACACCAGAGTGCACCATCCATCCTTTGAGCCGTCTCTGCACATGCGAGAACAATGCCTGCAAGAAGAAATGGTTGGAAGCAAGGAATCGAATATGGATGCAAAGTCCTCGCATCCAAAATCAACTCGGGTCTAGATACCCGGCAAATGTATCCCCCAAGCCCCGGTTGCGCCTAGATATTTTATCAAAACCACCAGGATAGGGGATCACATGCAATTCATGAGGGACCATGCCCTCATAGGCAAATTCTTAGGTCTCTGGCCCTCAGAAAAAGACCTAGCTCGTTGAATCAAGGCGTGGTGGAACCCCAAGGGAGACTATGAGCTTCAACTAAGCTCCAAAGGATTTTTTATAGTAATATTCTATAACCTGGAGGACAAGGATCAGATCTTTGGAGGACTGTATTTCTACAACTCTGTTGGTCTCTACCTATGATTTTGGACAAATCGCTTCTGCCCAAAAAAGGAAAACTTTGCCTATGCACCGGTATGGATTCGCCTCTATTCCCTACCTCAAGAGTTTTGGTTAGAGGAAATTTTAATGGGCTTAGGTAACACCTTGGGTAACTATGTCAAATCTTCCAAAGCTACCAAACAGAGAAAATACACCTCTTACGCAAGGATATGTGTTTATATGAACATCTCCAAAGCTCTGCCAAGCACAATTACCCTAGAATACCAAGACGAGGAATGGGCCCAAACCATAGACTATGAACACATCCCTTTCAGATGCAGAAAATGCCATGAACATGGGCACCTTTTCAAAGACTGCCCTCTAAATGGTTCCCCCAAAAAGGAAGTTGAAGAGAAACCAAAGGAATGATTCAACCAAGTTCAAAATTGGAGGAAACAAGCTCAGAAGAAGCCCACAACCAGAAACAACAAAAAGAACCTGAATAACAACTCATTTGAAGCCCTCAATCATCTTCTAGAGGCAGAAGAGGTGGAAAACCCCCACAAGAATGTAGGGAAAGATCCCAGCAAGCGCAAAGAAGATCAACTGTCTCTAGGGCTTTAGACCCTAGCAAATCAAGCAGACCCACAGATTCACCCAGCCTCAGGGAAAGAACCAGAAAGAGAAGAAGACACAGTCATGGAAATGGATGAGCAGGACCTATCAGAAATCGACCTAGATAGGCTAGAAGAGGCACTCAACGAGAAGGATCTCCAAACCTTACCAGAGGACCAACTTAGGAAAGTTCACAAGGTATTTCTAGATTCATCAGCAGGGGATACCTCCAAGTTGGGGATCAGCATAGACCCAAACCTAGATCCAAGAAGACACCCAAAAGAAAACAAGCGATGGGGCAGAAAATCGACTCACCAGCTAATAAAGAAGGCAGGAAACTATATGATCAACTCGGGACAGATTCACAAGCTCTAAGAGAGCTTCTTCTCACACCCACCAAATTGTTAACTATGAAGATCCTCACGTGGAATATCAAAGGCCTAAATGGAAGATCCAAGCAAAGGATTCTCTGAAATTGCATCAAAACAGAAGACCCTGATATATTCCCGATACAAGAGACAAAATGTGTATGGAAAACTGCAGAAGATATCATCAAAAGATGCTAGTGTATCTGTGAATCCTATCAAACAAACTCAAAAGGGGCTTTAGGAGGCCTGGCCATCCTATGGAATCCTACTACAGTCATTCTTGATCAAGGCTTCTCCACTTCAAGTACCATCACAACGCACTACAGGGCCATAGGTTTGGACAAGGAGGGAATGATCACAAATGCCTATGGACCGTAGAACAACCAAGACAAAGACCTCTTTCTTCATAGCCTGGCTTACCTAGGTTCTTTAGTAGAAGGCAAGCAATGGATAATAGGAGGCGACTTCAACATGATTCTCACACTGGAGGAGAAACGAGGGGGGGAAAAGCGCCTGGAGTAGGATAGCGCAAAATTCTAGGAACTCATAGAGAACCTCAAACTGGTAGATATTGAGAATGGCAATGGCACCTACACCTGGACCAACAAAAGATCAGGTCACCAACAAATAGCATGCAGGCTTGATCGCTTCCTCATCTCGGAAATTCTCCTTTTGGAAGGCCCCCTAGTAGAATCCAACATCCTCCCGAAGGCAGGCTCGGACCATTGGTCAGTCCAGCTCCAAGTTGACAATATTGCCACCCCCAAGCTTAAACCCTTCAGATTTGAAAAATTTTGGCTCTCCCATCCAGATTTCTAGGAGTTAGCCCGTCACTAGTGGAGCACTGCAGAAACTCAGGAGGGTACAAAAATGTATTTCTTCCAGCAAAAACTCAAATATTTTAAACAACGAGTGAGCAAATGGAACAAAGAAGTATTTGGGAACATTTTCCAGGAAAGGAAAATGCTGGAACAAAAACTAGAGAACCTTCAAGGACAAATCATTCACATAGGATACACAATCACTCGGCAGCAGGAGAAGAATGAACTCAAAAGGAAACTAGAAGAAAGACATAAGCAAGAAGAAATCTTGTGGAGACAGAAATCTCAGGTTCAATGGGTCAATGAGGGAGAGAAAAACACCAAATTCTTCCATTGTTCCATGATCCATAGACACCTCATCAATCGCATCACAAAGTTGGATGACTTGCAAGGCAACGCCCTGTTAACTCATCAAGAAATAACACATGAGATGACAAACTTCTACAAGGATCTCCTCTCAGAATCCAATGTGGACCGCACCTTAGCAACAAAGCGGGTGACCCAAAATATCCCAACTATAATCACCCAGGAACAGAATGAGGCTCTCATGACACTAATAACGCAAGCAGAAGTGGATCAGGCTATTCAGGATTTACCCATAGGCAAGGCTTC
Source organism: Picea engelmannii (assembly GCA_009831015.1). NCBI lineage: Eukaryota > Viridiplantae > Streptophyta > Pinopsida > Pinales > Pinaceae > Picea > Picea engelmannii. The sequence continues at coordinate 9,579 of ML860406.1, forward strand.
AGGCCTAGATGGTTTCACAACAGACTTCTTCCACTCATGTTGGCCTATGTTAAGGGAGGAAGTGTGGTAGTTGGTGGAGGAATCACACAGCTCAGGCAAAGTTCTTCCAACACTAAATGCCACTTTCCTCACCCTAATACCCAAAGAAGAAAGGGTCACAAATCCGAAGAACTTTAGGCCCATAGCTCTTTGCAACGTGATCTACAAAATAATTTCCAAGGTCGTAGCTTTAAGACTCAAGCCAATTCTCCCCTTCATCATCTCCAAGGAGCAATTAGGATATGTCGAAGGAAATCAAATCGTGGATAACGTCATACTTGTCCATGAAATCATTCACTCGCTCAAAAGCACTCACACTCCAGGTATGCTTCTAAAACTTGACCTCTCAAATGATCTTGACAAATTAAGCTGGCAATACATGAAATCTCTCCTATCGGCTTTTGGTTTCAACAAGGATTCGATCTCTTGGATAATGAACCTCATTTCCTCAACCTTTTTCTCAATCCTCGCCAATGGTGTCCCCTCTCAACCTTTCTCCCCCACAAGAGGAATAAGGCAAGGCAACCCTCGCTCCCCTTTCCTTTTTGTCATAATGGTTGAAGGTCTAGGATGCTATGTCAAGGCTTCAATTCATAATGAAACCCTCCAAGGCCTCCCTCTTCACGGGTTACAACCGGTAGCCTCCCACAGCCAATTTTTCGATGACACGCTGCTAATGAACACCCCCACCGCGCAAGAAGCAATTAAACTAAGCTCCATCCTCTTCGATTTCAAAGAAGCCTCCGACACCACCTTTAATCTGGCCAAATCGCAACTCTTCTTTTTTAATACTCCTGTAGCAATCCAACAACACCTTTCTCAACTTTTGAATACCCCTTGTTTGCACTCTGCCCTCTCGCTACCTGGGACTCCCTCTTTCTGACTCAGCAGCCAGAAACGTCTCCTGGGACTCCCTCCTACTCTCCATCACCAACCGTCTTAGCAACTGGACCTTTCACTCCCTCAACCTTCAAGCCAGATTAGTTCTCTTAAAGTCAGTCCTCCAAGCCATCCCATCTTACCTCTTCTCAGCCCTAGCTGCCCCCCAATCAGTCATAAAGAAAATAAGGAATCTGCAAAGAAACTTTCTATAGCATGGACACAACCCGAACAAAAAATGGGCCCTAGTCAGTTGGGAAAAAGTCTGCAAACCAAAATCTTCAGGTGGTCTGGGACTCCGGGACCCGGGAAAATTAAATAGCACCATGGGAGCAAGAATTTGGTGGAGATGGCTCAAAACACCAGCAGAGATCTAGGAAAAACTATGGAAATGAAAATATTCCCCAATTACGCATCAAATTCAACTCATAAGAATGCGAGAGCAAATCCAAGGTTCCAACATCTAGAATGTGGCCTGGAAAAATTGGCCACTCATACAGGAACATGCCTTCTGGGAAGTTCGCAATGGCCAAAATGCCCTATTCTGGATGGATTCCTGGCAGCAAATGCCATCCCTAAAACTGGAAGAAAATATACAATCCTACGAAAATCACATTCAAGATCTTGCCACTCTCAAAGTGGCAGATTTGTGGACAGATACCCCCAGCATCTCTCCCTGGCGAAGATGGAAATCTACTCATCGGGAACTCCAAGTGGCAATGGACTATGACCTGCAGCACTAGAAACAAGCTACAACCCAAAGGCGAATCCAGAAAAGCATAGACCAAGACATTCTCAGATGGGGATACACACCTCATGGAAGCTTCACTCTCAAGGAGGGATACACTCTTCAAGAGAAATTCCATAACCTTCAAAAATATAGCATCTGGACAACAATATGGAAATCAAAACTCTGGCCCAAAATCTCTACTTTTCTCTGGCTTCTAATTCAGAACAAGATCTTAACCTGGGACAATATTCAAAGACGAGGTTTCATTGGCCCCTTGATTTTCCATCTCTGCCATCTCCAGACAGAAACCATGGAGCACCTCCTAAATAATTGTCCACTCAGCGAGAACATCTAGAACCAGGCCATTTAGTTCACGATAAAAACCAAATGAGTTAAAAAAAACATCATAAGCACCATCAGGGATTGGGGCTCTGGCTCCTTCAAAAGTCCTATCCTGAACAAAACCTAGCAACTCTTACCACGCTTCATAGTTTGGCAACTATGCAAAGAGAGGAACGGAAGAATCTTTCATTCCCAGCCATCTCCTCCCACCCTCCTCTGGAATACAATCCTCCTGCATCTCTAGGAAACTCTTTAGCTACAATTATGGGCCAAGGAAGACTTCCCCACTGACCTAGGTGAACTCTCACTCCTCAACTCTTGGGGCTTCTCGTTTGCACACTGCACTCCTCCTTAGCAGCCCTCCTAATTTCAAAAGCCCTCGGTCCCTCTAAGTGNCCATAAGGTCAACTTTGATGGCACATCAAAAGGCAATCCAGGACACTCATGCTATGGAGCATCCATAAGAAACATCTTGGGCCAAACTCAAAGCCTCATTGCAGAAAATCTCGGATGCGGCACCAACAATTCAGCAGAAATTTGGGGTCTTATCAAAGGAGTGAAAATGGCTCTAGATCAAAACCTCACCTGTCTGATCATTGAAGGAGACTCCAAAATCATAATAGACTTGGCAATAAAAATCCTGAATGGCAGAGATCCAGGGAAAATCACTCCCAGTTCGTGCCTCCTCGTCCCTCTTTACAACTTCCAGTCTCTTCTCAGACCCTCTCTAACTCTAACCCCCTCACACATTCGGGGAAGTACAAACCAAGTTGCGGACAGACTGGCCAATCCAGGGGTTGACTCTATTCAGCAGATCATTCTCCTTGATTCCAGTCAGTCCCAAAGCTCACCCCTCTGGCTCCAATGCGAGGAGCTTGACCAGCTGGATGGCCCTAATCCGGACAAGGTGCCACCTTTGTCTACTTAGAAATTCTTCCAAGTCAGAAATGATCAGAAGCTCAGGAGAGAGGGCGATCATAAGCACCAACGCAGAAAATTATCAGTCGACAGATGATTTCAGGACCTCGGCAATCGGGAGTCAGGAGCATGGAGGTTGTTGTTTCCCAAAGTTGCGTAGTTACGAAAAATGAGAGAGAATCTGGACCGTTGGTGCTTGAGGAGATCTGGACCGTCGATCTGGTCCCATTGATTTGACACGAGAAGATCTTGGGAACTTGTTAATCAGGAGTCTGAAGCATGGAGGGAGTTGTCTACCCAACTCGTGAAGTCGTGAAACGTGAAATGCAAGAGAGGATCTAGACCATTGGTGCTCAAGGAGATCTGGACCAACGATCTGGTCCCATTGATCTTACGCGAAAAGATTTCGGGAGCTCGGCAATCGAGAGTCTAAAGCATGGAGGAAGTTGTCTGCCTAAGTTGCGAAGTCATGAAACGCGAAATCATGAAAAGCAAGAGAGGATCTGGACCGTTGGTGCTCAAGGAGATCTGGACCATTGATCCAGTCCCATTGATCTGACGCGAGAAGATTTCGAGACCTTGGCAATCAAGAGTCTGAAGCATGGAGGGATTTGTCTTCCCAAGTCGCGAAATGCGAGAGAGGATTTGGACTGTTGGCGCTCGAGGAGATTTGGACCGTCGATCTGGTCCCATTGATCTGACGCAAGAAGATTTCAGGAACTCGACAATCGGGAGTCCGAAGCATGGAGGAAGTTGTTTTCCAAAGTCGTGAAGTCGCGAAACGCGAAATTGCGAAATGCGAGAGAGGATCTGGACTATTGGTGCTCGAGGAGATCTGGATCGTCGATCTGGTCCCATTGATATGACATGAGAAGATTTCAAGAGCTCAGTAATCGGGAGTCTGAAGCATGGAGGGAGTTGTCTTCCCAAGTCGCGAAGTCGTGAAATCGCAAAATGCGAAAGAGGATCTGGACCATTGATCCTGAGGAAATCTGGACCGTCGATCTAGTCCCGAAGGACTTGCAATTTTGGGTATCACAATTGCTTATTGACAACGTGAAGCGTGAAGTCAAGAAGAGGATCTCAGTCGTTGACTGCAGGCCATTGTGGACCGTTGATCTGATCTGAAGGTTTCGGAGATTGGGAATTCGGGATAACCGTGAAGAGCATTGTAATCAGTTCTACCTTCAACTGCAGGCATTTTCATGCAAGCAAATAGGTTGTAGGTCTTTTTTGTAAGCTTTCAATTGGAATTAATATAAGGATCCACTTTTTTTTTCACAAAAAAAAAAAATATTAAATATCGTATTCATTATGAATATGTGATAATGTTTTGTTAAATTTTATTCAATTAATTATTCATATTTATTTTTATTTTTCATTTTTCATGTCCCGCATGTTTCATGATATACATCTTGCATCCAACAATTCTGGACTGGCGGAATGGCGGACTCGTGGGTTCACATTTATAGTCATGCTTATGTATCACGAGTTCTACCAACCACAACATGAGATTTAGTAATTTATAGAATATTATAACATTGTACCAAGATTTATAGTAATTTATATAATGCTATAACACTTTTTACTTAAATAATAGTATAAACAATTATTTAAATTTTATTCAATATTATTTTTATCGTTTTTAAATGTAAATTTGGAATTTTAGAATTTTGATTTTGTTAATGATAATAAAGGTTTGTACCTAGAAATTGATCCTTCTTGACTCTAGAGTTAAAATGGATATATACTTTTATATATTATTTTATATTAATATTAATAAATAAGCTATAAAGTAAAATTAATGATATCTATCCTATAATATTAATATTAAATATTGTATACATTATTAATATGTGATAATGTTTTGTTAAACTTTATTCAATTAATTATTCATATTTATTTTTATTTTTCATTTTTCATGTCTTGTTTGTTCCATGATATACATCTTGTACCCAACACTTCTGTCATATACATTTTGCACCCAACAATTTTGGACTCGCGGGTTCACATTTATAGTCATGCTTATGTATCACGACTCCCACTGACGGCAATGTTATCCCCAATATCTAGGGATAACTAGGAGATCATGTCTTGAGGCCCACAGGTCCTAGACATGGAGTACCGAGAGCACGATTGACCTGAGCATGGCCCTGGGAGGCCCATCTTTCTTCTTCTCCGCCAGACTTGTCCTATCAGCAGCAGCAGCTTCCATCACCACCGGCTTGGATTTGCATCGGAGATGATTCTTGCTCCATGAGGTAATTGGTCCGAAGTATCATGGTATGTGTCATGTTTGATCGTTATAACTTTCTTATATATGCATTAGGTTCCTTTCATTTCCGATGACTGCTTGGATCTTACACTAATCCACTTGACCAGTGTTGGGGTGATTGATGGGGTGACTTAGCAAGCTTGTATTCATGGGTTTTGGTTAGCCACCAAGGGGGATTTGCAAAGCCATCGTCCGCTCCCATCATTTTTATCATTTTACATCTTATACCCCACACATCTATCCCATTCCCCTAGTCTGGCCATTAGGATGACCTTTGAGGGTTACACTTTGTCTTGTGGGAAGAAGGGGCTAAAGGCCCAGGGGGTAAAAGCAGCTGGTAAAAGGATAAAATGTTAAGAACCAAACATCAATATAGCATAGAAAAACCTCAGAAAAAGTAATCAACGCCTTGAAAAAGAGATAATTTCAGATAATAAGCCTCTTCGAGGGGGCAACCTCCTTTTACCCCACTTAAATGTTCAAGTACAAGATGATTCAAAATGAAAATG
>ML860407.1:0-16287 GCA_009831015.1 Picea engelmannii
AGACATAGAGATGTAATTGGTGGATCAAAAGGACATGGACTGACACAGGTTCTGAGGCAAGATATTTGGGATGGCTAACTCTAGAGGTGGATACTTCCCTTGAACACTGAGGCACAACAACAGAAACATGACATGGACCAAAAATTGATGATACAGTGGATGTTGTGACTTACGTCAGGTGACCCAAAGGAGTGAAAGAAACTCAAAGAATTGGCTCAGTGCAGAGGTTCAGCGGGTTATAATGCATGAAAATGACAAAGTGCCGTGTTCAAGGGTGACTCTAAGAATTACTTGTGATGTTCTCAAGAGACTGCTTGGCTTGCTTATTTCAAAATTTTCCCCCATCCAGATAGATGAGTACCTCTTTTTGATTTAATGAGCTCGAGGAGGATAACACATGCTCGATATAACTCACCTTCGGTAAGTTCCTCTTCCTTTGTTTAACGAACTGGAAGAAGTGAGGGTTCGATCCCGTATGGGCCTGTCGATGTGTGCTTTAACGAGTCCAAAGACAAAAAAATCGAAGGTTTTTCAGGATTATAGAGTTTGGAAAAACACTTAAAAGAGAACTCTCTCAGTTCCTTTTTCGTACAGTAGTCTAACGAGACCGAAAAATAGATAAACTATCGCTCGAAAGACGCGCTTTCTAACCTTTTAACGAGTGTGAAAGGAAGCAAGGTCACTCGACAATCATTTCATATTTAGAGAGTCTGAAAAGGGTTTAAAGATGACTCCAGGGGGGTTCCTTTTTCGTGTGTCCGTGCAGGTCTGAAAAAGAGATAAAAGTTTACCCGACGCGTTCTCATACTCTTGAGCTTGAGAATGAGCTAAGACTATGCTCATGAGTGCGACAAGGTAAATAACCCATCAGAACTGCCAGGCAACCTGCGATGTCAGAACTACAAACCAGGGGTTTAGTCAAGCCATTATATTGTTAGAGAAACTCATAAATGACTATACCTTATAAAAAATGGAAATTTATAAATAGCAATATAATGAAAATTCCATTTACCATTTCGTTTTGCACAAGGATTTTGGAGTAGTGGAGATTCTCATTTCGGAGGTGGATCTTGTTTCATTTGATACCGGAGCTACGATTGACCATTTCTCTTACCATTTGGACCAGGTATATATTCATCTCTCCTTCTTTCAATTACATGGTTTAATATTCATTTTCATAGCAACATTCAATTCAAAAATGAAGCCCTAAGTTGCCCCAAAAAGGACCAAATCGGCCTCTATTAAAAACGATGGAAAAAGGGGATTATTTTTGCAAAAACGTTTTAGAAGGTGACGGCTAAGATGCCAATGCCTCAATACCTAAGTGGATGGGTCGTTTTTAGCAAAGAACCCATGAAAAATCCCCACACATGCCCACGCAGCCATAAAGAAGTCATTTTCATTTTAAAATGTTTTTATTGTTGTGTGATAAACATTTAATGGCTAAGAGAGGGTATGGTGATTATAAAAGAGGGTGTGGTATATTTAGATAATGTGGGCATTAGCTTTCATGTTTTTAGATTGCTTTTGAAAATTGTCGAAATTGCCAAAACGTTGAAATAATGAAATTCTTTATTCTTTTTGTTTTGTAGGTGACTTCGGCGACCATGATTGAGTGGAAAGAACAAGAACATGAGATTGATGAATTAGCTACCTTGTGGAGTCCTCGCACATGGGCCGCATTGCGAGCTTATGGATTACTAAAATTCTTCAAATTGCAAAAAATGAAGAAGGAGATTTTGTTGCTTGAGCGCATGATCGACCTATGGGATGTTGCGGAGCAAGGATTCCGGATTGGCACACAGCTTATAACCATCGAGTTAGAAGACGTGTATTTCCTTACTAGCCTCTCAAAAAGAGGGGTTCCCATATTTTTTTCCAGGCAGAGGGAACTACCTGAACAAGTGGGCGTGTATCTGGCATGTCACTGCGTTCCAGGAGCAAGACTGGTAGGGGGTAGAATCCCCATCAAGGATATACAAGACCTACCCCTTCGGTCCATTTTGTTTTCCATAACGAGCATGAAGGGAAGTACTAGCGGACATCTGGCATCAAGATCGTAGGTGGCTTATGGTGTATAGAGTTTGGAACCAACACTGTTCAACTGGAGTGCAGGGTTCCTTCGAAATGTGAAGGAACAGGTTTCACGGTGCAGGATGGGACATAAATAGTTTGGTTATGACTCTTTTCTGGTCTCATTTTTCCTAGAGAGCATCCCCTAGATGTAGCCTCAGATAGCACTAGCAGTGTGACCAGTGGACGAACCAAGGATGGAGAGGTGGACTAGTCTGTCTCTGAGGCTAGTAGCGGAGTCAAAGTTCCATTTCATTGGTGATTTCTTTGCTTGGTTGAGACAACAGTATCTCTGGATAGAATAATTCTCGTATGCCGAGGTATATTTCCATGGGAGCATGGATTTGATTTTACCCGTGGGGGAAGACTGGGATGTGTCAAGTAAGAGACTGAGCCATACCTTGTCTAGTTTTTTTTTTTTTTTTTTTTTAAGTTTTTAATGTATATGTATTTTTTTGGGTATATAGAAGAGTTTTTAACAGATGTGTTGTTTTCAACATGCAGACAAGGGAGCAGTGCGCCTGACTGATATACCGATACCACGATGTCGTGGGGGCGCTCCGGTTGTAGCAGATCCGGAAGTACCAGTGATAGGTCTCCGGGAGGTTGAAAGAAACCTCTAAGGCCTAACGATGGGCATTCCTCCTCTACGGAGGGGAGAAGTGCCTTTACATTTGCAGAGGCACACTGTGGGAGTGCCAGAGAATGTCAATTCTCTATTGAGACTCGTAGTGCGTGCAGTGATGTGTCTCTCTGGTGAGATTAGGGTCTCTCTGGTGATCGCATTTTTGTATGCCTTGTCAGGCGATGTTGTATGGGTTTAAAGACCCAACATTTTTCTCTTCTACATACTTTTTTGATGTAATCAAAACATTTCAGTCNTGCGAGTTTTTTACAGTGCCAAATGATTTGTACATGATGATGTCTGTGATGTGTTTTAATTTACATGTGATGTACAATTTGCTTTCCTTAAATTTTATATGTGGGCAAGATACTGATCCATGTTGTAATTAGCTAACGAATCTGAAACATTGTTGATTTCTCTTGGAATGTGTCTATATTCAAAGTAATCAAAAATTCATTTAAGACGACAAACTTGCAGATGGAGACATAGCAGGATAGGACTACAGATAGCGTAGATCTGGTTGAGTTGATAGACCATGAGTTGGGAGTCTAAGTAAACAATGATGTGAGAGATACCGAGGGAGGAGGCTTGGGTCAATAGTTCGATGACAGTGTGATATTCTGCCATGTTGTTGGTTGCTGGTCCTAAGAAGATACCTCCTGAACTCACCACCTCTTCAAATTGGTAAATAACCCATGTTGCCAAAGCAATGTTCCGGGTATGTCGACTAGCGCTATCCACAAACCCAAAAAAGATAGGAAAGGAAGACATCATCTATGCATGAAAACACAAGCACGGTCATGAGTGGAAATGGTAAAGACTCTAGCACGCGAAAGAAATAGACACACCAAACTAAAATACAATAATGTACAAAGTACACATGTTGGGTAATCTAAGCATAGTATTTTTTAAGGTAAATCCCGTTTCAGGGCTCTCCCGGGGAAATTCCATTATGATCTACTAATTTGTAGGTGCCTCTGTATAGGACACGCTTCACGATGTAAGGACCATGCCACATAGGTTCTAACTTACCCATCCCCAATTTATCATGAGCTTGGTCATAAACGAGGACTAAGTCTCCTTCTGCAAAAGTCCGTGGGTGGATGGATTTGTCGTATTGACTCTTGATTCATTTATGATGTGCCTCATTAACGAGAGCAACATCACGACATGTTTCGTCCAGCTTGGATAGGTACAAGAAGCGTTCTTCTTCAGCAGAAGTATGGGGCAGGAGTTCTACTTTGATTTCCAGTGATGGAATCTCACACTCGATCGGTAGAATGACTTTGATTCCATACACCAATTGGAAAGGAGTAAATCCAGTCGAGGTTTTCATAGAAGTGCGATAAGCCTAGAGAGCAGAGAAAAGTTGTAGATGCCACAATGTCTTATTTTCCCCTACCATGCATTGGATCATGGTTTTTAGGACTTTGTTGATGGCCTCAACTTGTCCGTTGGCCTGAGGGTAGTAAGGGGATGAGTTTTCATGGTGAAAACCCAATTTGACATGCAGTTCGCTCATCATCTGGTTCTTGAAGTGTGCACCATGATCAATGACGATGGCACGTGGTACACCAAAATGAGTTATGATATGGTTGAAAAAGAACAGAGTTGTGGTACGACCATCGTTCAGGAAGGTAGGCATAGCCTCAACCCATTTGGTGAAGTAGTCGACGACGACAATTATATAACCGTGCCCTCTGACTGAGGTAGGCTTACACTGCATGAAATCGATACCCCACTTGGAAAAGGGGCCGATGGAAATAATGGGGTGTAGTGCAGTAGGGTGGGTGCATGCCTTCTTGTTAAAGACTTGGCAGGGTGGGAATTTTTTGACTGCCTCGATACAATCTTTGAAAATTGAGGGCCAAAAGTAGCCGACACGTAGGATTTTTTGGGCTGTGGCCAGTCCAGAAAGGTGACCGCCACAGGTGCCAAGGTGACAATCATTCAGAATTTGTTCAGCCTCCTCATGAACCAGACATCGTTGAAGGATGGTGTCAATCCCACGGAGATACAACGTGTCGCCGATGATGAGATAATGACGAGAATGGTGGAGAATACGTCGACGCTCTTTGTGAGAAATGTTAGGTTGAAAATGTTGGGTTTGAAGGTAAAGGAGAATGTCTCCATACCAAGGATTAGAGGTGCTGATGAGGAAGAGAGATTCATCGGGTAGAGGATCTCTAGGTTTGATGTCTTCATCGACATGAGGGAGAGCACAAATGATCTCTGCAAACGCCAGGGACTTTTTGGCTTTGGACTTCGTAAATTCAAGATCGAATTCCTGAAGGATGACGATCCATTTAGAATATTTTCCCCCAAGTACTTGATGTGTCAAGACATGGTACATGGGGTTGGAGTCCGCGATCACCGTGGTGGTGCGTAATCAGATGTAATGGTGGAATCTCTAGACAACGATGATGGCTGCCAGAGCTAGTTTCTCTACATGTGAATATCAGAGTTCGGGTCCAGATAGACTGTTGCTCAGGTAATAAATCACATGTTCTTCACCATTGGGGTCCTCTTGAACTAACACCATCGCGATAGTGGAAGTGGAGGCGGCCAAGTAAAGGATATAGTCCTTTGTATACTCCAGAGGGTGCAACAAAGGTGCGTGGGTCAAGGCATGCTTGAGAGCATCAAATGACCATTGGACGGTGTCATCCCAGATGAAAGGGGTGTTTTTCTACAGTAACCGCATGAATCCTTTAGTTATTTTGGCGTAGTTGCAGATGAAACGACGAAGGAAGTTTTCTTTGCCTTGCAAACTTTGGAGTTGGGTTAAATTGGTAGGTGGGGTAAGGCTAGAATGGCCTTGATCTTTAAGGGATCCACCCTGATCCCATCTTTAGAGACAATGAAACTGAGGAGTTGATCGGATTCGACAGCAAAAATGCACTTATGTGGGTTCAATCGAATACGATAGAACCGACATCGAATAAAAATCACTCATAAGTGATCAATGTGATTGGATCGATGGGATGAGTGGGTGGGTAAATCATCGAGGTAAGGCTCTGTGATATGCTTGATATTGTGGAAAGCGTATGACATGGCCCACTAGAAAGTAGCACCAGCATTTTTAAGGCCAAAAGGTAGCTTTCGATAGGAGAAAGTACCCCATGGGAAGATAAAGGCTATCTTATGTTGATCAGCAGGTAAGATTTCAATCTGGTTATACCCAGAAAAGTCGTCCATGAAAGAGAAGATTACGCTCCCTACAAAATTATCAATGATTTGGTCGATGAAGGGTGTAGGGTAGTTGTCTTTGGGACAAGCTTTGTTGAGATCCTGATAGTCAACACAAACATTGATGGTCCCTTGTTTTTTGGAAACCGAAACAAGGTTGGAGACCCATTCTGTCAAAGGGACAGGATAGATAAAGACAGATTTTAGAAGTTTCTCAACTTCTGCCTTTATAGCTGCAATTTTCTTGGGATGAACCGAATGAATATTTTGTCGAACAGGTTTCACTGCAGGGTAAGTCTTGATTTCGTGTACGACGATTGAAGGGTCAATCCCTAGCATTTCCTCATAGATCCATGTGAAGACATCTCAAAATTCTTTAAACAAAGAGGTGTAAGAGACCACTTCTTCAGGTGTGCAACTAGCACCAAGGTTAATGTTTTCCACGACACCTTCTTTGATCGAAATATCAATAACGATCGTAGTAGATATGTTACCCATATTCCCCTTAGAAAGAGTATCTTGTGTGAGGATAGGAGATTGCGGAGCATTGGTAACATCGGGAGGGAAGACAAAGTGTATGTCTTGGTGGATTTCTTCCAAAGGTGGAAGAAAAGAGGATCGATGATGGTTATCATCCCAAGGTATATCATCAATGCTGAGCATTTCCATAATAGATTCGTTAGAAGGGAAAATTTGGGAAATGTAATCGACGACAGACGATAGGGAATCCAACCATGAGGGCATCGAGTAGGCATCAGGTGACAATAAATGTGGGTTGTTTGGAGAGGGAGAGGCAGATTGAATAGCTACGTATGTGGCCTCGACTGGGCTGAGTGGCATAGTGTCACCAAGCACATTGAATTCCAGAGGACTAGGTACAATCCAAGGATCAGATGATTCCAAGGATTGATAAGGCATAGTCTAGATCATATTGACGGCGACAATATGACGCACGGTAGGTGGAAGTGGTGTAGGGAAAGTACCCATAAGGCTAGAATATTTCAACAAGCCAACACCAATGCTTTCATACGTAACTGGGTGGTCTCCCAAAAAAGGGATGTTGTTGGTGAAAGGGACGCGAGCATCGGGTGTACAGAAATCGAGTTGATCGACAGTGACAATTTTTCCTTGATGGGGGAATTGTACACATCAAAACACCGATGAGGCGACAATAGTCATAGCATAGAACCAACTTCTTCGAAGTAGTAGGTTGTAATTAAGGGGGACATTGACCACCTCGACATCAACAGTAACAGTTTTGCTGCCCAACTGAACGACCAAGGATTGTAATAATCCGTGAGGATGAAAACCTTGCCCATCGAAAGTGCGTAACATCATAGGGGATTTGTTGAGGGTAGGTGATTTTAAGCCTTTCCAACAAGCTAAAGACATGACACAAGTAGAGGTTCCCTCATCCAAGATAGTTCGGTGGATTTGTTGATTGTGAACAACAACATCGATTTGGAAGGCTAGTTGGTGTGAGAGTCATGGCTGGTGATCATCCAGGTTAAACGTGAGGTTATTTGATGACTCAGGATTGAAAGCAATGATAGCAACTAAGAGCGTTCTACGTTGGCTGGGACAATGCTGTAGAACTTCCAAGGCGGACATAACACACGGTGCTTGAGCCAAATCTTCTACAATGTTGTAGTTTTGGGCAGCTCGTGAATTAGGATTGAAGGTCGATTTCTGGATGGTTCTCTTAGGAGAGTTTAAGATGGAGTCAAACAAAGGTTTCTCAATCTGAAGTGGCCCAGATGGAGGGCTGGCAGACGGAGGACTAACAGAAGATGGTAACGGGTCCATTACGGAACCATTAGTAGTCTTCGGCTTATCAGGTTTAACTGGTGTGTCATATTTTGCAGTGCAAGTGGTTAGATTAACCCCATTAAACATGTAAATGTGGGCACTTGTTGAGGCCTCATCATGGGGTTGGTTGGAACTACCCCCTGCGGTGGGGGTTTGGGCAACCAAAGATTCCTGCTGTGGAAAAGGCTGAGTAAGCAAAGTGGGTTGCGAATTTCCCTTGAAAATATTGGCCACTTCATTGCGATGTGGACAGTCTCGAGTGTAGTGATTGTCACCACAAATGAGACATGGGAATTTCGGTTTTCGTTGTGGTTGTGTTCTGGCAGCAGGAGTTTGCAGTTGATTTTTTGGTTGTTCGTTGTTATTGTTTTTCTATGGTTTATTTCTTGCTTTCTTCTTTCCCCCAAGTTGTTGTGAAGGGGTCGATTGGACCGCATTCACCTCAGAGACCTTAGTTTGAGGGGGCGTAGAAGAGGGTGCAGTCGGACTAGGAGCAACCATTGAAGCTGGCCGCTGAGTTGTTCCAGTCGACTAGGAAGTAGATTGGGTTTTGATGGAGCCAATAAGTCCATCCGCATATGAGGCAGATGATGGTATGGATGGATCATTAGTGGCACGGGTAGCATTGGGTATCAACTTGTACAGAGTACCGGATTGTGAATAGACTAAGTCTAAGTATTGAGCTCGGGCAATAGCTTGTTCCTCGGTGACCACACCACCCATAGCAACATCCCGAGTGATTTGGGGTAACAATGATTTAGTGAACCATTTCGCTAACAATTGGTCGGGAATGATTGCTTTGATTAGCCTTCATCATTGTCTCCATTCATGAATATGATCGGAGATATGTACGAAGGTTTTTTGACAAAGGGAATTCAATAGTTCAGTACCCGTCTCGTATCGAATGGGTAGTTGGAAGTGTGTGAGGAAGGAGATGGTGAGGGAGTTGAAGTCGTGAAAAGAGGCACGTGGTAGTTCAATATACCATTTTTCTACGGAGCCCGTAAGCGTTCGTTGGAAAAGACACGAACGTATAGAATCATCCATGAGGGAGTTGGATGAACACCACAAATGGAAATTCATCACGTGGTTATTTGGGTCTTCTTCGAACTTTCCATTGAATTTTGGGATATCAAAAGGAAGTTTAGATGGAATAGATGGCCAAACCGGAGAATGATAAATAGGATCATTCATTAACCGAGACAAGTTTGGAAGGTTCAGAATTGCTAGAAAAGGTAGTTGTCGGTTAACTTGTGGGTAATGCTGATGTGGCATGGGGACACCAGTAGGGCCATACACTGGGTTATGCGGATAATTGTAACTAGTGGGCCCTCTTGTATGAGGTTGGTGTTGACCAGGGTACACGGGATTTGAGGTGTTTTATAAAGTATGTGCGAACGAAGGATAACCGGATGGGTTTTGAGGATTATGAGCCGGATTTGGGGTTTGTCCAAAAGGGGGTTGTTGTGGAGCTTGAGAATTGTGTCCCGCCAAGAATTGTGGGTTTCCTGGAAAAGGGATATTCCACAGAATAGGTGTGGCAGACACATTTTTTCCATACGGTTGATGGTAGGATCCAGATTGAGGTTGCGCCCCAACATGAGGGTGCCCCCCAAATGGAAGTTGTCCTCCGGTGGGAGGATGCCCCCTAGCTTGAGGTAGAGTTCCCGGAATTTGAGAACCAGACATAAATGACTGATCGGTACTGCTGGATGGATTAAGAATACCAATATCGGTCCCTCCAGGTTGTTGGATAGGTATGGAACTTCCCGGCATAACTTGGGTAGTAGTGGCAGTGGAAAAATTCAGTGCTCTGTACCCAAAAGGGAGTGATGATGTAGGTCTTGGTGTTACGGGTGTGCCAATAACAGCTTGGCTAACCACCGCGTTACCGGCGGGAATGGTCAGAATGTGAGGGACCATTGTAGAATGGGCCATATGGAGAGGGAAAGTAGACCTTAGGCCAACGGACGATGTGTTCAGACCAACGGATGGTTGAGGGGTATGGTGTAGGTGATAGGTGCGTAAACACCCATCCCTGTTCCATAAAGATCCTGCACCATGCATGGTGGACTTCGAACAATGTCTATAGTCCAAAAGGGGTCATCGGCTAAAGGGTTTTGATGAGACCCAGCTGGAATGTCAGAAGGATTGACGACGACAAATTCACCAACTGAATTCAATTGGAGGACACGTCGTTCATATCCCTCCGAAATGCGGAAAGCTTCCGGAGACTCTGAAACAATTCGAAAATTCTCCAGATGAGTGGGAAATTCTTCTTGGGAAGTTGTAGTATCTTGAACCTCACTCTGTTGAGGAGATTCCTCCATAGAATGAGGGGGTAAAGGGGTGTTCCCTTCCATATTTTCTGGAGGAAGTCCCTGTAGCCTCCGCGAATGACATTGAGGGTTGATGTTGGCAAAAAAGAGTCGGCAAAAAATATCTATGGCCAACTACCGAAAAGAAACAGCATACGCTAATAAAATCTAAGAATCACAACCAAGCAAACAGGGCCTTCTTTCAATGACCATACTAGTTGGTGATGAAATCCAACGTCGCGTGATCAAGTCAAGAAGGGGTGGGGATATGGTGGAACAGTTACAATGGTGACCTTCTTAACGAACTTACGCCTTGGTGCAAGCTTCCATGCAGTAATTGTGGATTTACCCTCCAAGGAGCCCGAGTGAGTTTGACCAATGTCTGCTCTAGGTACTGTTAGGACCACACAATGTACCTTTTTGCCCATACTTTTTGCCATTATTATACCCTTCATCACTTGTATTTAGACTCATAATATCACTTCATCTGATCATTCCAAGGTATACAACGTCCTTTCTCATTACTATATGCTTAATCTATTTTTCATAATATTTTACATCACTTTTGTACTTAACCATTGATTAGACTGCAGACTGGCATTCAAAGCCTGTTGCTGAAACACAGTCCAAGACGTAGATGCTGAAACACTGTTACACAGTATGAAGTCCAGGCCAGATCGCAGATGCTGAAACACGGAGCTGATTACACAGACCGAGGTCTCTGTTGCTGAAACACAGTCCGAGGTCCCTGTTGCTGAAACACAATCCGAGGCCCCTGATGCTGCAACACAGAACTATCATACAGTCCGGAGTCGCAGAGGCTGAGACACAGAACTTCTACGAAGTTTAGAGCTGCAAATGATGAAACACAGAGGAGATGCCAGAACCAACGATGCTGAAACACAAGGAAGCCATTACATTCAACGGTCAAGGCCGACACAGTCAAGAGCGCAATTCACATGGCTGAAACAGCCCGTGAATTGCGATGCTGAAACAACATCGACAACTACGAAAAGAAGTTGTTACTCCAGTTGTAACAACAATACCTCATCCAGCTCCTGTAATAGCATTTCTGTTGCGTGAGACCAGGACATCCTGCTCTGGTTTAGAAAGAATATCCGACTAAAATATACATTGTAATTTTTAGATATATTGCATCGAGGAGGTTCCATCTTTAAATAAGGGGAATTCTCCAGTCGAGCATCCAAGTTTTGATGTATTGAAAAGCTTCAGAGAGAGGAAGGACGTGTACTTAATTTTCTCAGACTGTAACACGACATTTTAATGAATAGAAGACTGCTTTTATTATTTCCTTCTAGCTTTCCCATTCCAGGGGAATCTTGTGAGAAGGGAGGGCCCACCTTCTTCGCAAGATTCACCCGTTAGTTGTAGAGTGTGTTCTCTGTTTAATTGTGTTTAATTTTCATATGCTGAAACACTGTGTTTAATGGATTCTGCTTTGCTGAAACACTACTGACTCTGTCTTAGTTTATTAAATGAATTTCATAATTCTGTTTATCAGCAATCTTGTGTGATGATTTTGTGAGGTTAGCCAGAGACTGGGTCAAGGGTTCCTGCTCAGACAGGAAGGAATCAAAACACCCTTTCCTCTGTAGATTTCCTTTACTGCTGCGAGTGTGCTAGCCAGAGATTGGGTTAAGGGTTCCTGCTCAGATAGGAAGGAATCAAAACATCCTTTCCTCTGTAGATTTCCTTTACTGCTGCAAGTGTGCTAGCCAGAGATTGGGTTAAGGGTTCCTGCTCAGACAGGAAGGAATCAAAACATCCTTTCCTCTATAGATTTCCTTTACTGCTGCAAGTGTGCTAGCCAGAGATTGGGTTAAGGGTTCCTCCTCAGACAGGAAGGAATCAAAACATCCTCTCCTCTGTAGATTCCCTTTATTGCTGCAAGCGTGTTAGCTAGAGATTGGGTTAAAGGTTCCTGCTCAGACAGGAAGGAATCAAAATATCCTTTCCTCTATAGATTTCATTTACTGCTACAAGTTGTTAGCCAGAGACTGGGTTAAGGGTCCCTGCTCAGACAGGAAGGGGTCAGATCATCCTGTTCTCTGTAATCTCTATTTCACAAGTGTGCTAAACAGAAATAAGGCTTAAGGTTCCTGCTTAGAAAGGAAGGGACTAATTGGTCTTGTTCTCTGATAGATAGAGTTATCTTTTTCTGCATTACTGTTTCCATGAAGGAGTGTCAGCACTGAAGTCTCTATTTGAGAGCAAGGGTCCGGTCCTCTAATTACAGAGTAATGTTCTTTCCTGTTGCAAGTATTAATTTAATGTAATCCAGGGTTCTTAGATTAATCTTTAATTTCTGCAATAGGGAAGTTGCTTTCCTGTGATTTAGTTCAGAACTCCAGCAAGTGTGATTAGTCTAGCTTCTGTTACTACAACTGTAAGTTTCTTTTGGAATTGAGCATATATAGTGCGTGGTTATCTTTGAAATAAAAAGACTTCCCTGGGTTGATAATTTATGTTTCACTTGGTTGTTTGAAATCAATTAAGCAATTATAGTGACCAACATTTTGGCGTCGTTGCCGGGGAAGATAACTATAGATTTCAAAAGCACTTATGATTTTTTTTTTTTTCTTTAGATAAAAAGATTGCATGAAAACCCCCAAAGATACTAACCCTATAGGTGGCAAGGGAAAAGGAAAAGGAGGAAGAAAGACTTACATCGACGAGATACTATCAAATTCTGAATCTGCTGCTCAACGACCAAACTTTCGAAGACAAAACTCCCAGCCTTCATTCCAGGCAACTTTTGGAATAGGGAAAGAAGTTTGGAGTCCGGAGACAGTCCAAAAGCCAGTAGGAGACATTGAGGACAGAGCAAGTGCAGTAGGGGAGCAGGCAGAAGAAAACATGGATGAATATAATGAACAATTGCATCATGAAGAGCAGGTAGATCCTGAAGGAGAGGTAAAAGATGAAAATTCTTTTTCTACATTAGGATTTCCTATTGGTGATCTCCCTAGAGGAGCTGCCCCCATGAAAAATATTCCACTCTCAGCATTGCCTAATTTTCATGGGTTATCTTCAGAGGATCCTGATGAATTTCTGTTTGAGTTTGATATATTATGTAGAAGCTATGATTACATCTCTAATGCTCAGAAACTAAAGTTATTTCCAGCAACACTAAAAGAGAATGCACTAAGATGGTTTATGAGTCTTGGAGGCCATGTGATCACAACATGGGACCAAATGAAGAAGAAATTCTTGAACAAATACCAGGACTACTGCAGAACGAGAGAAAAGAGGGAGGAGCTATTCAAAATGATGCAGAAAGAAGATGAGAATCTAGAAGACTTTGTAGAAAGGCTACAATACAATCTACAAAGATCCAGTCATCCCAATGTAAGTAAGGATATTCTCAAAACTATTTTATTAAAAGGGGTAAGGGATGAATCTCTGGATATGCTAAACATGCTTGGAAAAGGGGACATATCCAAGGAATCAGATGATGAAATTGTCAATTTATGCAAAACATGTTCAAGGGGAGCTTCAAGAAACAGATTAAACAACAGGGACACTACATTTTCTAGAGTCCAAAAATCAGCCAGCGGGGGAGCAACAAGAGCTGAGATAGGTAATTTACTTGAAGATTTTAAAACTGAGATGTTAATCTCTTTTGCCTCACAAATGGACACCCTGCAGATTAAGAAAAAGAAAGCAGAAGTAGAAGCAGCCCTGTCTATCTTTTGTCCTCAATGCAGAGATAAGCACCCAAAAAGAGAATGTCCACTGGACAGAAAACCAATCTGCACTATCTGCGACAAAGATCATGATACCCAAAATTGTCCATCTTTACCAGGAATCAAGGCAGCACTGCAACCAACGGATCAATAAGCTGAAGTTGTCTATCTAATGACACAAAGGAGACAATGGTAACCAAGGGGACAAGGTATGAACTCTAACATGCCATTTAATCGTTGGAATAATTATTCTGCTTATAATAAAATGAGTTACCCCCCCTTCAATCAGATGCAATATACTAACCAAGTGAACTACCCATCCATGAAACAAACTTACCCACCCATGCAACCAACGTACCCACCCATGCAACAAAATAACCCACCCTTTGTTGATCCCTCAATATGGACCTCTTGGCCTCCACAACAAAAACATCCATATCAGAATTAGTGGAATCAAAATTGGAGAGGACAACAAGCCCCCTTTCAAAATCAACTACCTCAACTCCCACAACCACTCTCCTTACCAGCAGGTACTCCTCCAATTAACCAAACAATAAGACCCCGGCTACCTATACAACCTAACCCCAACCCAAATAATAAACCTGTCCAGTGCATTGATATTTATAATCAGCCTACACTATCTATTCTCCCGACACAATGCAACGATATTCACCTTCGATCTGGAAGAATAGTGGAGCCTACAATAGCTTATGTTACCTCTTCTAATCAAGAGGAAACAAAAGAGAATGATGTACCTGAAAAGGTGAAATCATCCTCTAACAATGATGCTGAGACAGCAACCCCACCATTTCCTGAGCGCCTAGCCTTAACCAAAATGCCTGAACTAACAGTCTTTAATCTTCTAGGGGAACTACAGAATTTATATGTTAAAATTCCTCTACTTCAAGAAATCCGAGATGTACCAATCTATGCTAGGACAATGTGAGACATCTGTGTCAAAAAGCCTAGTAGGAAAACTAAGGATCCCCTTACAGTCCATGTTATGGGAGACCTGTCTGCACTGATGTCAGGAAAAACTCCTCCAATTAAATATGGGGATCCTGGCCACCCTACCGTCACTGTACAAGTTGGAAAAACCATAATCCCTCGAGTCCTAGTAGACCTTGGTGTAGCCATCAATATCATGACTTTAGAGACTTTACAACTATTACAATTACAAGATGAAGTCAGAGAGACCCCTACTATCCTAGAATTGGCTGATCGATCCACAATTAAACCAGAAGGTGTCATTGAGGACCTCAGTATCTCTGTGGAATCTTGGAATTACCCATTCGATTTTACAGTATTGCAACCCAAAACAAAGTTGGGGGGCCACCCTCTAATTCTGGGTAGACCTTGGTTAGCCACAGTAGATGCTTTTATCAGCTGTCGATCAGGGTCAATGACAATTTCAAATGGTTATGAAACAAAGAAGCTTACACTTTACCCTCATGCTATGCCCCTGGCTAATAATGACAATTCTGTCTGGGTCAACTTTGAGGATCAACCTACTCAACCTCTTTTGACTATCGGACAAGCTTTAATCTTAAAAGACTCTACTGAGGATGAAATTATCAATAATTTCATTTGTGAGCCATCCTCTGTTACTCTAGATATTCATAATCAATTAACCGCACTGTTGGAGTCTGATAACCAAGAAAACTTCAATTCAGAAAGCCCACCCCAAACACCTAAAACCATCTCCTCCAAAAGCATACCGGTCGAAATTGAACCTGGAAAAACATTAAATATAAACCCTCACTTGACCGATGCTGAAACACAACAGTTAACGAAGTTACTTTAGGAAAATAAAGAGGCATTCACATGGGATTACACAAACATGAAAGGAATCTCGCCTGAACTATGCACTCATAGAATATATATTAAGGAATATTGTCGACCAATCTGTCAACCCCAGCGACGAATGAACCCAAATTTGAGAGAAATTCTCAAGGAAGAACTTCAGAAACTGCTCAACGCAGGGTTTATCTATCCCATATCAGACAGTGAATGGGTGTCCCCCTTGGTAATAGTTCCCAAGAAGAAYGRGAAATGGAGAGTATGYGTGGATTACAGAGMTTTAAACAAAGCCACTCAGAAAGATCACTTTCCATTACCATTCATTGACCAAGTGTTAGATAATTTGTCAGGGAAGAAATTCTTTTCATTTCTGGATGGTTTCAGTGGGTACAACCAGATTAAAATTGCACCTCAAGATCAAGATAAAACCACCTTTACTAGACCTTGGGGAAACTTTGCTTATAGAGTCCTTCCATTTGGACTATGTAATGCACCAACAACTTTTCAAAGGGCAGTTTTAGGAATTTTCTCTGATATGCTTAATGACTCTATGGAAATTTTTATGGATGACTTTACTCCTTATGGTGTTTCTTTTCAGGAAGCACTAGAAAATCTTGAGAAGGTACTTAAACGATGTATACAAGCTCAACTCTCCTTAAGTACAGAAAAATGCCATATGATGATGAGTGAAGGAATAGTGCTTGGACATTTTATCTCATCTCAAGGAATCCAGGTAGACCCATCCAAAATACAAGTCATTAAGGAT
>ML860408.1:0-16971 GCA_009831015.1 Picea engelmannii
ATCCCTCTAGACCATTGGACATTGCACGGTATCCTTATGAAAGTGGAGCATTCCTCTATGTAAGGTGCGCATGGTATCCTTATGAAAGTTGTGCATTCTTCTATGTACATTGTTTTTTTGTATGGGATGTTTTTAGATTATTTTCACAAACACTTTTTTCATATTAAAAAGTTTTGAAATTGTAATTATGAGAAATCGAGAGAAAAAATTAAAGATAAACCAAATGAATATATCACAGAGTGGATAAACCAGTGAATATATCACAAAGTGGTCAATGTCAGCCAAATATATAAATTGAGGAAGTAAATAGGCACTAAATTGAATATAGAAATTCAGAAAGTAAACGAGAAATCATAAGAGTCATCGTATCGCCTCATTATTCCAACGATTTTTCCTTCCCTTTTCGATCAAAAATTTTAGTTCAAGTTCAATGCAAAATTGTGATTTCTTTATGTCCCATAGATAACATATTTAACCAATTAAAAAATGTAATTCATGAAATTCTAAAATTTATTTTTAATTTAAAAAAAAAATCAATTTAATAACTTTTTTTTTAAACATTGAAAATTAATATAAAATTTTATGTCATGAAATTAAAGTGTGCAAAGTCAAAGAACTTTGACTTAAAATGAGTATAGATGAGTAAAATAAAAATTATATAGGTTAAATTATATAGGTTATATTTTCTCTTTTTATGGGTTGTATTTGGCATGAGCTTTGAGTGTCTTTCTAGTGACTACATATCATTAGATAATGGAGATAATGGAGAATGTTGTATTTTGTATGACTTTTGAGTGTTTTTCTAGTGACTATATATCATTAGATAATGGAGAATGAGATCACTTTGCATAATATTGTTACTATTAAAAATACTATTACATCCAAACTTAAGGAGAAATTGTACTGCGATAAGTAATTAGAGGAAAAAAGAAAATTAAGATATTATAAAGAGTCATTAACCCTAATTTAAAAGATCAAAAGCATTTTTGTGTTATAACTAGTGTAAAAAAGAAAATCAACATTACTAAAACAAGAATGAACTATCACTAGCTCGATGGTGAAACAGAACATTCAACAATTATGAAAATGTCATGGGACAAAAAAATATTGTCATCTTTGTGATACTAAGAAGATGGAGGATGGAAAACACTTTCTCTTAAAATGTCATACCCACATTAAATCCCAATTCCAAAATATTTGTAACAACACCAACCTTCCTAACCTTTTAATTTATCAAAACTATGGAGATGTAAAAGCTTCTCTCCAATCTTTTTGAACATAAAAATAAAATTATAAGTTTTCTACAATGAAATTCCTTACTAAGTTTTTCATTTTTTAAACTAAAACTTCACATATATAACTAGGACTTTCATTATATAAATTTGTATAGATGTTGATGAACGATGAGATTCCCTAGAATGTGTAGGTTTCTATGTATTTAAAGTGGTACCAATTAAATTCCATCTTCTTTCTTTTCTTTTATAATAAATCTAATAATGTATGGAGCAGTGCATCCTAAATTCAATTTGAATATTTTCTTACATGTGGATGTGGAAAAGAAACCATAAACAATGACATGGGGTAAAATCGTCAACCTGTAAATTTTATGATTTATAAAACTACCTACCCATCATTTTATAGGGGTATCCTATGAACCAACTCTTCAATGTGTGTGTGTGTGTGTCTAATACTTTCTCTGTCTTTTATGGCGTTCTCCTCATAGCTTGGACTCTTATTTAATATATATTAAATAAAAGTTGTCTTATGAAGAGAAAGTGTTGCGTGATCGCTCTCTCTATATAGGCAAAACACTTTATGAGCTAGAAGTACAATGCCCATATTTTGGCCTTAGCTAGTTAAAACTTTGATTTTACTCAACTTAGTAATTCATTGCTTAGTATATATTTGGGCTCAGCTAGATTGATATAGACATTTGAAATATGTACATCTGCACCTATTTATTTATTGCAAAGTATAGTTTTTTACTATTATAAGTTCGTGATAATGATAGTTATGTGATTGATTTAAACATGCAAATTAAAATGTGGAACTTTAGTATGTTGATACGAGTTCAAAATTTTGTTGTGAATGTATAACAGATGCAGTGCATGGTGTAAATAAACATATATTTATTAATTAAATGTCAATACAAATATGGATTCTCATATGAAATTTGTGATGTGTTTGCATAGATATGAATTATTGGTCAACTAACCTACAGGTTGAAGAGATATGTAATAGCCAAATGAATATAGAGTTGAGGTAACCTGGCTATCGTAGACATCAGGAAGATAGTGTATGTTATAAGTTTTACTTATGATTTAATTTATGATTTCAAATATTACTATTATTTGTGGAAAGTGTGGTTTTGACAGAACTTGAGTTTAGAATGACAAGTGAAGTATCATGACCAAAATGTTTTATTATATCATGATGTTAAGTCAAATCTTGTTTGATTGTTGAGTTGACTTGATCGTACCAGAGTAGTGGATTTCAAGTATATCTTGTGAAGGTTTTGTAACATTAGTAAGATGAGTGATAAGTACCTTAACTAATCCTAGTTGATTAAGAACAAAGAATGAAGACATCACCCATGAAAGTGGTTGATGTGCTTCAAAGAGAACCCTTTGTGAAAAGGGGGAGTCCCATTGGAGAAGGGAAACACGTTCGCCTATAAATTTTATTAGTAATGGAGATTCCAATGGAGTGTCATGGATTATTATGCATGAGTACCTTGTAAAAGGGGTGATCTATCTAAATAGGATCACGCATGTAATGCACCCAACCACCATGGTTGGGCCACGTCATGCAAAACTCTCTCGTTATCAACTTTCATACCATATTTGTAACGTACCTAGCCTCCAACTAGGCAACATTACGTGTGGAATACACATAAAAATGAAACTTCTGCTAAACTAAAGTAATTCCTTTACTGTTAGTTGATTTCGTGTAGCTTACAAATATAATCTATAACATATTTAGCTATAGTCTATAACCATAAAACATATGCATCTAAAGCATGCTAATAATCAACATGAAATACAACTAAATCGTTCATTACAGGAGCATATAAGTCATTCTCATTCATGCAGAGTTCATGCACAACAATAACACGTGTAAATAACTTAGTATAAGATGAAACACTTATCTTTAAACAAGAATTGTGCAACCAATTGCTTGGGATGGACGTTCCATCCAACCATGGACTGATTGTTTCAAATCTCAACAGCTAGTTGCCCCTGAGCTGAGGCTAGTAAACCACAAAAAAGGGTGGTCTCTCACAATCCACTCGCAACTCATAAAGTTCATAGCCCAACTGATACTCTCCTACAACTATCCCAATCTTTCCACCGACTCTCTTCCTCTTGACCTGCCCAACCCAAGGAATGCACCATTCGTTTATCAGGGATCACCCAAGGTATGTATCATTTGTTTATCAAGGTAACCCAAGGGATGTACCATTTGTTTATCAAGGTTAACTCAAGGAATGTACCACTCGTTTATCAGGGATAGCAAAAGGAATGTGCCATTTATCTATCAGGGTCTCTCTGGCACATGTAACTAGGAATCTCGCAGCTGGGAACTCAAGGGAACTTGTTGCTAGGAAAACTATCAACAAACCAACAACAAATACTTATTGTTTTAGTGCAACTCACACAAGAGTTCACTCTTTCGGCCTGACAACTAGGCTCTTCAATTCTCCCACTCCAATTCGCTCTAGTTACGCTCCAATTCGCTCTAGTTACGCTCCATAATTCGCCCTCCATGGGCACACCAACTCCAAGCTCTCTCTTTTTTTCCCTCTCCGACTGTTGTCCCAACCCCCTACAAACTCCTCTCTTGTGGCTTGCCTTTCTTGACTCACACTCTTCCCCACGTTGATTGTACTCAACCCCCATGTGCCCAATAACTATGGGATGTGACCACTCACACCCACCCTCTTACATGCATTCAATGATTGGATTTGGAAACACTCAATCAAAAGGAGGTGACCACTTGCATCCACCCTCTTACATGTATTCAATGATTGGTTTTGGGAACACTCAATCACAAATCAAAAGGTTCATATACAATTGGCAAGTTTAGAAAAATGGGTTAAATTGATATACATGGGTAGTTCCCCTTTTGACCTGACTTGGCCATTATCCTAGACACTTCCCACTCTTGTGGATTAATTCATCCCCCATCTCTTGTCCATGTCCCTTTAGCAACCGACATCACATTTTTATTGTTAAAACATTGAAATACAATTCATATATTACATCGTTTGGCCATAGCCACATATTGTATCCACATAACCATTAATTAAACTAGGGATTATAATGGGGATGTTACATTCCCCCTCCCCTACAATTGTGTGTCATCCTCGGTGCACTCTATGTCGATATACATGCATATATTCAAATTACATCACAACACTCATAAATTTTATTTGTGTAATTTAACAACTCCAGCAACAGCTCCAACCATCATTCTTCGGTCCCTCTCAACTCACTGACTCAAGGAATGCACCATTCTCTTATCAGGGTTGACCCAAGGGGTGTACCATCAATTTATCAGGGATAGCCCAAGGAATGTGCCATTCATTTATCAAGGTCCCCAGCGCATTTTTCTAGGACTCTGAGAAGTGGTTTGAGAACTCTAGATGCTCAAAATGGAGTCTTGCATTCTACCTTCTTCAAAATTGTCAAAACGTTGTGGGTACTCTTCCCGCATGTTTTCTTCATGCTCCCATGTAGCATCTTCAGGATTGTAGCAGGTCCATTGAACCTTTACCAACCCTATGGCTTTGTTTTTTATCACCTTGACTTTCCACTCCAGGATGCATATTGGTTCCACCCGGAAATCCCCTTCGTTCTCCACCTGGATCACATTCCAATCAATTATGTGATTAGGATCAAGTACATACTTCGTTAATAAGGATAGATGAAATGCATTTTGCACTCTTATGGATGCAGGCAATGCTATCATGTATGAAATTGGCCCTATCTTTTCTAATATTTCAAAAGGTCCACAATATCTTGCTGCCAACTTCGAGCAACTTCCTAATCGTATCGAACTTCTCTTTGCCTTTGCTTTTAAGAACACATGTTCTCCAACTTTAAAATCTTTGAAAAAATTGCTCTTATTTGCATAACTTTTCTACCTATCATGGGCATCCTTTAAATTATGATTTATCTTTTCCATCTGTTCTTCCATTTCTTTCAACAAATTTGGCCCAACAACTGCTTTGTCTGTTGTATTATCCCAACTCACTGGAGTGTTACATTTTCTGTTATACAAGGCTTCAAATGGGCTTATTTTCAATGAGGTATGATACCCATTATTATAGGAAAATTCAACTAAATGAATATAATCTTCTCACTTTGATGGTTGATCCATCATACATTCTAAGCATGTCCTCAATTATCTTGTTAGTCCTTTATGTTTTCCCATTTGACTATGGATGATATGATGTACTGAGATTCAAATTTGTTCCAAATCCTTTGAACAAACCTTTCCAAAAAATTGAAGTAAACTTTGGATCTCTATCCAAAACTATTGTCTTAGGTACTGCATGTAACCTAGAAACTTCCTTCATATAAATTTATGTGATATTTGTTGCCTTGTGTGTAGTCTTTACTAGAATAAAATATGATGCTTTAGTCAATTTATCCACCACCACCATGATGGAATCATGTTGCTTCATTGTTTTGGGAAGCTTAGTAATAAAATCAATTGTGACTACTTCCCACTTCCATTCTAGAATGGGCAATGGTTGTAGGAAACATGTTGGGTGTCTATGTTATGTCTTCACTCTTTGGCATTCTAGACATTTGGCTATGTAATTAGCCACTTCTTTATTCATTCTCAGCCAAAAGTATTGGCTTCTTACTGCTACAATTTTCTTTTGATATCGTGGGTGTTCGACATATGACACATTATGCATTTCCTTCAGAACTACATTTTTTAGCTCATTGGAATTCGACACATATACTTTTCCCTTGTACATGAGGATTCCATCCTCTTTCAGCTCATAGGAATTTAACTTCTACTGAAATTTACCTAGTTGTAGTGTTTCTCTTATTTTCACATATTATTCATATGAATTCATTGTTGCAATAATTTGATCTTTCAAATGTGTCATTTACATGTTGATGGCTGCCACATGCACTTCATGAGCTCTCCTATTGAGTAGCCACTTGATTTTCCTTGCCCTTTATATGCTTAATTTCAAAGTCATATTCACTCAGAGATTCCAACCATCTAGTTTGTTTGGTATTTAGTGTTTGTTGTCCAAAAAATGTTTCATGCCATTTTGATTTGTTCTTACCTTGAATTTCTTACCCATAAGATAATTCCTCCACATTTTTAATGCAGGTACAATCATTGCTAACTCCAAGTCATGTGTAGCATACTTTCTCTCATGCTCTTTTAATTTTCTAGATTCATAGCATACCACATTGTCCTTTTGACTGGGGACTCCACTAAGTCCTTCCTTGCATGCATTGGTGCACACAACAAAATATTCATTTGGATCTACAATCTTCGGTATTAGTGCACTTGTCAATATCTCCTTTAGTTGTCGAAAACTCCCTTCACACTTGGAAGTCCATTCAAATTTCACTCCCTTATTTTGTAAAGAAGTGATTGGACTTACAATTCTTAAGAAACCTTTTATGAATCTTCGGTAATAACCGACAAGACCCATTAAGTATCTTGCCTCTCTCACATTCTTTGGTGTTGACCATCCTCTAATGACCTCTATCTTCTCAGGATCAAATTTATCCCTGCTACTGAAATTATATGCCCCAAGTATTGAATCTTCTTTTGGTAAAAGATGCACTTACTTAGCTTAGCATACAATTTATGCTCCCTTAAAACTTGCAATACCATTCTTAAATGTTGCTCATGTTCTTCTTATGATTTAGAATAGATGAGGATATCATCTAAGAACATAATCACAAACTTTTCCAGGTACTCACTGAATACTCCATTCGTCAGGAACATAAAAATTGTTGGGGCATTTGATAGCCCAAATGGCACTATCGTGAATTCATAATGCCCATTTGATATCCTTACTTGGCGATAGCCAGATCTCAAGTCAATCTTCAAAAAGGTTCTTGCACCTTTTAGTTGTTCAAACAAATAATCAATTCTTGGCAAAGGATACTTATTCTTTATGGTAACCTTATTCAGTTGTTTGAAATCAATACATAGCCTCAAGGTTCCATCCTTCTTTTTCACAAAAATAACCGGGGCTCCCCAAGGTGACACACTTGGGCGTATGTACCCCTTATTCAATAGTTCCTCAAGTTGCATTTGCAACTCTTTTAGATCTAGTGTACCCATTCTGTAAGGTGCCTTAGACACTAGGGAAACTCCTAGCACCAAATCAATAGAGAAATCAATGTCTCTTTTTGGTGGTATTCTTGGGATTTCTCTAAAAACATCTTCAAAATCCCTCAAAACTGAATGGTCTTCAATGCTCGTCACTTTGTCTTTGACCACCTCTTTCATATGGGCTACAAAAATATGACATCCTTTCCTAAATCTCTTCTTCAACTGCATAACTGAAATCTCTCTAATAGCTACAACTCTTGGAATGCCTTGAATCATGCCTTGCTACCCTTCATCATCAAGACATGTGATTGTCTTGTTGTAACAGCCTAGGACAACAAGATGTTTCTCCAACCAATCCATACCAATTAGACAATCATATGAACCAAATGGTATGACGTTTACATCCACCTTTGTATGGATCCCATTCATGTCTATCGAACAATCTTTAACCAACTCATTGATTTTCCTCTTAGCCCCCGTGGCTAACTGAACTAACCAAGATTTATTATGCTTACTTCTTTGCAAGTGAAATATTTCAACGGTGTTAGCATTTATGTAACTATGGCTAGCTCCCAAATCAATTAAAATTGTTATTGGCTCATTATTGATCTTACCTTCCACTTCAATCATGGGAGATTAATACTCTACCTAATTGTTATCCAGGGCTGCATAAATCCTTGGCATGCTTCCTCCCATGTCTTCCATTGTTTTAGCCTCTCGAATGTTGTGTAAAGTCCCCATTATTTCTCCTTTGTGATGGAAATCCTTATGTAGATGATTTCCCTTGCATCCCCAACATTGCATCGGCTACTGCCTTAGCCTTTTCCCAAATGAATCTGCAATCTTGTGTCCATTTTGTGTGATGTGACCCTGCTGATTCGCTTAGAAACTGTTCTTGAAAAAAGGGTGGCTTAAAACCCTTATGCATTTGATCCTTCTTATCCTTCATCTTGTGATTCTAATATTTTTCGAAAATTGGTCTTCCTTTGCTCTATTCATACAAATGCCTTTCTCTCCTTATGGTTTCTTCCATGGTTTTGGGGTTGTCATATTGAATCTTATCACTGTATAAAGAGGGTAACCCACTTAGAAACCTTTGGATTTTTACCTTCTTATCCTTGATGAAGTCAACATACTTCAACAATTCAAAGAACCGGTTCTCATACTCCTCCATTGTCATGGTTCCCAACTTGAGTTCAAAGAACTCTTTCATCTTTCTTTCATAGTAATGCTTAGACAAATATTTCTCTTGGAAATATCCCTTGAACTTCCTCCATGAGGTTCTTTTCTCATCAAGGTTCTTGGCTTGCTTAAGTTGATCCCACCACTTGGTTGCCTTCCCTTGCAAGTGGTAGTTGGAAATTTTAGCTTGTACCTGGGATAGGTAATCATGCAGCTGGAAATATTTCTTCATTTCCAATAGCCATGCCTTTGCCTCTTCTCCTTTCTTGTTCTCACCGTTGAAATTTGGTGGCTTAATCTTCTTGAGTTCCCCCTGCAAGATGCCTGCCTGAGGTCTTCTCCTTTGCCTCCGAACAAGAGACACACTTGGGATGCTCCATGGACTTGAACTTGCATGAGTTCTTCTGGTGGAATGTCTTGGAGAATGATGGTGTCTACTCATGTTTCTTGACTACCTATCACTCCCATGATCATCTCTTTTGCTATGGGATCTTGATGCTAATACTTGTCTAGCACTAGATGATTGCTTGGTGCCAAAGTTCTTATTAACTTGCTTCTGTAGCATATTTAGGCTTTGAGGTATCTCTTCTTGAGCCTTCATGATCCTCTCATTATCGACCCTATAGATCTGCACTTATTTTTGCAGGCTTCTCATACTTACAGTTCCTCGTCTGTCTCTTCTCCCATTAGACTTAGTCTCAACATTACCCATGTTGGCATGCATACCTCCAATTTCTTATTCATGGCTGTAAAACCCTTGATCATCCTCCATGCCTATAGTTCTCATGTAGGAACTAAAATCCGCTTTTCTGTATCTGTAATTATGCAAGAATCTATAATTGCTTGTTAGAATTAAGTGTATCATGAAATTTAATCAATTAGATTACAAGTAATTTTTCATTTTAAATATGAAGAATATTGATGCACTACTCTCAAGTAAGATTCCTTAAATGCATTCATTTTCAAAACAACTTTCCAACAGCTATCCTCATGCCTCAATCTAAGTTTTGAGCGAATAGTTACAACAATTACAAGTTGCAATTTCCACTCTTTGTTGCTACAAAGTTCACTTTTATCACTTTCGAAAAAAATATAGTACCCCAATCAAAATTCAGGGTCGACATATCTCTTCTTCTTCTCAATATCTTTCCAACAACTATTCATTTGCCCCAATCCGAGCTCTAAGATGAAAGTTATGGTGGAAAAACAGTGAAGGAATATTCATTGGCACGTGCAACATAGTAGCAATGTTCAATCATTGTTCGATCATTTCTTGATTAGATCTTCATCATTGATCTATCTTAATGCATCCATCGTGGATATAAGTCATATCTCTTCTTCATACCTTCCATGAACCTACTACCAATACTTAGCTCCTTTTTTCTTCGCGAACTCATAATCTTCTAACCTTCCTTTCATAACTTCGTCCGAGAGGTCCCAACACTTAGCCATTTTTTTCCATATTTGCGGGCTCACAGACTCATAATATTGTATCCTTTTTTTCATAATTTCATCCAAGAAGTCTCAACACTTAACCATTTTTCCACTTCTTCGCAGACTCACGAACTCATAATCTTGTATCCTTCCTTTCATAAGTTTGTCCGAGAAGTCTCAAAAATTAACCATTTTTCCACTTCTTACTGTGGACTCGCGGATTGACACTTAGACAAATTTCTAATATCTTACCGCGATTTCATGGGAGTGACAGTTGGTCTGCCACATGGCTCCACATCACCTGCCAACTATCATCTCGTCCAACATGTACCTACCACCATGGAAGCACACATCTTTCTTATACCACGTCACCTAACACGTGGCCTCTATGTCATGTCGACGCCATCGTACAAAAAAATACCCAATTTTTTTTTTCCGATTTGCTTATGTTCGAATTTTCCAAAGAGGCTCAATTCTTCATATTACCAATTAAATTTCTCTCAATTTTATTGTCATAACTTAAATAAACAAGTTACAGGCATACTCCAGAAATTAATCCTCTACGAGTTTCCACTTCAACGTTCTGCTAACTCAACCCATCTAGGATTAGCGTTGAAAATTGGGCTTCGATACCCCTTTGTAACACACCTAACCACCATGGTTGGGCCACGTCACACAAAACTCTCTCACTATCAACTATAATACCATATTTGTAACGTACCTAGCCTCTAGATAGGAAACATTATGCGCATAATACACATAAAAATGAAAACTTCTACTAAACTAAAATAATTCCTTTACTGATCAATGAGATTTTTGTGGTGAGGATTTTTAGCAATGTTCGGAAAGACCATAGTGTTGTGAATGGATTGTCGACATTTCGGATCCAGATCAGGATCCATCTTCATGACAAGAAGCCTGGATTATAATTGAAGAGAGAAGCTTAATATAAATACTAATGGGAAGGAGGAAAGCCTAAAGGTCGGCTAGAGAGAACCCTAATTTTAATTAATTTAATTTAAGTTATTTCAAAATTTATTTGTTTTTAGGTTTTAATTTAATTTTAAATTTTCTTCTCATTTAAATAAAAGGTTTACTAATTATAAGGTTTTAATTTAATACTAATTCCTTTACTGTTAGTTGATTTCATGTAGCTTAAAACTATAATCTATAACATATTTAGCTACAATCTATAACCATAAAACAAATGCATCTAAAGCATGCTAATAACCAACATGAAATACAACTAAACCGTTCATTACAACAACATATAAGTCATTCTCATTCACGCAGAGTGCATGCACAACAATAACACATGTAAATAACTCAGTACAAGATGAAACACTTATCTTTAAACAAGAATCGTGCAACCAACTGTTTGGGATGGACGTTCCACCCAACCATAGAATGATTGTTCCAAATCTCAAGAGCCAGTCACCCCTGAGCTGACGCTAGTAATCAACAAAAAAGGGTGGTCTCTCACACTCCACTCACAGCTCATAAAGTTCATAACCCAACTGATACTCTCCTACAACTATCCTGATCTTTCCACCAACTCTGTTCCTCTTGACCTGCCCAACCCAAGGAATGCACCATTTGTTGATCAAGGATCACCCAAGGGATGTATCATTCATTCATTAGGGTAACCCAAGGGATGTACCATCTGTTTATTAGGGTTAACCCAAGAGATGTACCATATGTTTACCAGGGATAGCCCAAGGAATGTGCCATTCATTTATCAGGGTCTCTTTGACACAGGTAACTAGGAATCTCACAACTGGGAACTCAATGGAACTTCCTGCTAGGAAAACTATCAGCAAACCAACATCAAACACTTGTTGTTTTAGTGCAACTCACACAAGATTTCACTCTTTCGTCTTGAAAATCGGGCTCTTCATTTCTCCTGCTCCAATTCGCTCTAGTTACGCTCTAGTCACTCTCCAAAATTTGCCCTCCATGGTCGCACAAACTCCAAGCTCTCTTTCTTTCCCTCTCCAACTGTTGTCCCAACCCCCCACAAATTCCTCTCTTGTGGCTTGCCTTTCTTAACTCACACTCTTCCCCAAGCTTATTGTACTTAACTCTCATGTGCCCAATAACTATGGGATGTGACCACTCACACCCACCCTCTTACATGTATTCAATGATTCACTTTGGGAACACTCAATCAGAAATCGAAAGGTTCATATATAATTGGCAAGTTTAGGAAAATGGGTTAAATTGATATGCATGGGTAATCCCCCCTTTGACCCCTCTTAGCCATTATCCTAGACACTTCCCCCTCTTGTAAATTAATTCATCCCCCATCTCTTGTCCATGTCCCCTTAGCAATTGGCATCACATTTTTATTATTAAAACATTGAAATACAATTCACATATTACATCGCTTGGTCGTATCCACGTATTGTATCCACATAAGCATTAATTAAAATGGGGATTAAAATGGGGATGTTACAATGCATCTTGAAATGCATTAATAAATATAGCAACTACTTTGTTCATTGAGAGGGTTTTTCTTAATGAACTCCATTGGAAAAAAAAATGATGAACAATGAGAACATTCTTTCCATTGTTAAATTCTTTAGTAGTAAGAGGAAAGAACTTGAGAGTGCTAGAGATGGACAAGAAAAGGTCTAGAGGCCATAGATGGTATGCATCATATGAGTGTAATTGGTAAAACTATAAAAAAAGTTATAAATTATATTGCAGCCTTTAAAAAACGGACCTTAAGGACAAGTAAATGTAGATTTTGGAATGGAACCCTTGTAGTAAACTTATCTTTTATTTAGAAATGCTCGTTAACCATTGTTTCAACATAGAGTTCTTTAAGCATGGGCATGTTTTGTAATATTTTTGTTGGTAGAAAACACGTTGTGCCTTGGCTATGATAGAGAGGGTCCTAGACTCGACATTTCCTTGGTCAAGGTCTCCCGAACTTATCTATATTGTAGATTTATCCAATCCAATGGGCATGGAACAAAGTCGACTATTAGCTTTGCTCCATGCCACAAATCTTCATTCGAGATAAGGATTCTTGTCGATATATAATCTATATGACTCAAGAAGAGAATGAGATTGAAAACATTGACCAAACAAACCATGAAGTGACAACATTACACAACAATCAATTAACAATATCTTTTTATTGTACCTAGGGAGGATAATATGGGGTACCTAGGGAGGTACCCAAGGAGACAATGAATGTAATATGACCATAACAATGGAATAGACCCACTATGTAATTAAAAGGAAAGAGTATAATAACAAGGGGTGGTTTGCATAAGACCCCTAGGAATACTCATGAGAAAGTATAAATACACATGAGTATCATTGTATTGGAGGTGTGTTAGATTGTATTGTTATGTAGTAACCATGGCTTTGTGGAGTGGTTGCTTCCACGAAGAGTATTTGATGGTGTTACCCTACTTTAAAAGTTCTTCTCTCTATATTGTTATGTTTCTCTTGGTGAATCCTTTGGTATCTTGTATGTTCAAGGGTTTATTTACGAAGTTAAAGGCTATATTCTCTCTTATATCTTTTAAGTTTTACTACAAGTGGCATCAAATCTCTTTCTTGGTCTCAAATTGGGAGAATTTTTTTCTTTTCTTTTTGTTGTTTCTTTACGGGGAAAAAAATATATTTGAATTCCTCTAAAACAAATACCCAATTCAAAAAAAAAATCGTCCAAAATGGAGTCTGGAAAGTGGAGATATTGTTGATTTAAAATCATCTTTTTTGGGGGTTTTTCTAGGACAAGCATGAATTTCACAGAATGAATATCTTTTGATAGAGTACATAGATTTCAGTCAAACCAGTGCTAGTAAATCCAAATAAGTTGTGGCATCTCATAATTGAGTCACAATAGCCCATCTAAGAAGCACACCAAAAGTTATGATCATTTTACCTTTACAGCCTCAAACCCTAACTACATAAAGGAGCTCCATTAAAAAGTAAGTGATTCTCTTTGAAACCCTGGTTCTATTTTTGGCAAGATGTATTTTAATGGCAAAGATGATGGTCCTATTATTGAATAATTTATTAGTGGGATAAAATTAGAATTTTGCCATAGATTGGAGATCTGAATTTGGTTGTTATATAGAGGATGATGTTGCAACATGGGGGCACTTACTTGATGATGATAAGATGGAGGAAGTTACTATTGAAGCATGTGTACAAGTATTTTTAGTTGGGTGGTCTCATGTCAGGAGGAAAGATAATAAGAGAACTAGGGGTTTATTTTCATGTGAGAACTTCATTTTACGGGTTCATGGATGTACTCAACATGAAAAGTTTATTGTTTCTACAAACCCTATTACCAAGCATAACTTCATCAATGTTGACTTAGCTAAAAGATTACAAGTACCCACAAAGAATATTCAAAGCACACAGTTTGAGGGTGAAAATGTTCAATTTTTTAAATATTTGAAGATTAGCATGGATAAATATGTGTTGCATTCAGATTTTTCTGCTATAGACATGGATGATGTGGACATTGTTTTGGGATATCCTTGGATGGACTCAGTTGGTACAATGAATATTAATGTGCATAAAAAGTTTTTGAAGCTTTGGTATAAGAAAAATAAAATTACATTGCAAGATATTTATCTTACTAAGCAAGAAGGGCCCAAGGGGATACATGAAGACGTAATTGCAAGGAAATTAATTACACTACCTAACGACACATTAGATAAAGAGTCTAAAATTGAATCAGAAGAAGAGCCTGCAGAAGCACTTGAAGAAAATCTCTAGGAAGAGCATAAATAGGAAGAAGAATCCAATGAGATAAATGTATCAAGGGAACCATATGTTGAAGAATCAAATAAAGAAGAAATGGTAGTTGAAGTTGTTGTATATCACCACCCCCGCCACTCATAGAAATAGCGTTCATCAAGGCAAGGTCATGCGCGGCAACAAAATCACTATGGATCGACATGGAACCAGAAAGGTAACCAGCATGGAAACACATGGGGGACTAAAAGAAATGCATGGAGAATATTGTAGAACACAAATTGGCTAGAATGGTGGTAGTTTGTCTCTGCAGATAAAGTGATGTCGGTTATGCCCATTTGCAAAAAGCTATCACAGAAGGCCAAAAGAATGGTCCATAAAGCAAGAACCTTAACGATAAAAAACCCTAATCCTAGAAGGCGAAGCACAAAAAGGTTTACAGACCTGAGGTGGTTAATAGATACGCCAACTTCTTAGGGGCGCAATTTTTTCATACAATCTCCATTTGGGGCACACAATAGCTAATTGGAAAGATCTAACTAAGAAGTCCAATTTTTGGTAGGGCCAGGGTAGGCCATGGCCACTGTTGGCCCTTGAATGTCCAAAAAACATCGTTTAGGGCCTCAAAACAACCCTAAAAGTTTAGGACTTGAAAATCATAACAAAAACAACCAAGATGGAGAACCATGATCGACCAATATGGAGAATCGTGATAAGTCAGTGGTAGAAGTGGTGGCCACTGTATCCACCTGGATCATCACAATACAAAATAGTGAAATAAAATTTGGAAAGGGTGTCCAATTGTTCTGTGGTTAAATTGGACCATTTGAAATCCTCAATAGGATCAGACTAGTTGCATATCGACTCACATTACCACCAAACCTAGATAAGGTGTATGATAGAATTATTATTTCAAGTTTCACACTAGTATGTATTAGGAAAGTTTGATGAGATTATGATATTAGTTTATAGGTGGCCAATGAGACTTCATGTCGAACCAAGCCAGTACATATACCGAATAGATGGTCTCGACATTCTATCAATTACATTAAGGTTCAATGAGATAATTATAGCCTGGGATCTATTACTTTTGATGATGTAGAAACCATATGTTGAGATTACACTACATTCCTTACTGACCATAACTTCAGGACAAAGTTTCCTGAAGGGTGGGTGTATGTAACTCGCCATGTTTTGGCCTTACGTAGTTAGAACTTTGGTTTTACCCATCTTAGTAATTCATTGCTTACTATTTATTTGGGATCAACTAAACTAATATAAATATTTGAGATGTGTACATCTGGCCTTATTTATGTTTTGCATAATATCTTGTTTTTTACTATTGTAAGTTCATGATAATGATACTTATGCGATTGGTTTAAACATGCAAATTAGAATATATAATTTTGGTATGTGGATACTAGTTCAAAATTATGTTGTGAATGTATAATAGATGCAAGGCATGGTGTAAATAAATATACATTTATTAATTGAATGTCAATACAAATATGGATTCTCATATGAAATTTGTGATGTATATGCGTGGATATGAGTTATTGGTGAACTGGCCTACAAGTTGATAAGCTACATAATAGCCAAATGATTGTAGTGTTGAGGTAACATGGATGTCATAGACATTAGGAAGACAATATATATTATAAATTTTACATGTGATTTAATTTATGATTTCAAATATTGCTATGATTTGTGGTAAGTGTGGTTTTGACAAGACACACAACTTGCCCATGGCGGTTGTTTGATAATGTGACTCTAAGAATAGTAGTTGCACAATATGGCTCGATATAGGATGTTAACCCTATTTTTATCAAGAAGGGTGGAGGTATTACCCATCGAGCATATGTTAACCCTAGTTATATCAAGAAGGGTGGATGTAGTGTACCCTTTCACTACCGAGGTTTCCCAACCCCTCAGTTTATTCCATTCTGTACATGGAAGTTTACATAATTGGTACAGGAATATTAAGCACATGCATTTAAACAGAATTAAACACATTTAAAAATACAGAGTGAGACATATCTGGTTACTACTATAATTAAACATTCCATAGCATTCAACGGTAACTCTTTTACACAGCGGAAAACATGATACATGAACAACACAGTCATGCCAAATGTGTTAAACATAACTCATAATACTTATCTTTTATCAGCTGGAGAAATCACCAACCAAGAGCAGGCCTTCCACGAACCTCCCAGCCTTAGACCACACTGTTCATCAACTCAACAGTAGGTCACCCCCGAGCTGGGACCGAGCTCCACCCCAAGGCAAGAATCCTAGGCTAGG
>ML860410.1:6648-31460 GCA_009831015.1 Picea engelmannii
CTTTGGAGAAACTCCCCCTTTCCCTCATCTGACTCAATCAGTATACGAGGAGTCTCTCATGAACAGTCAGCTAAATGAATTGAGCAAAGGAAACAAGGTTAGCGACGGTCGAGGCAGGTATAACCTGAGGTCCGACAAAAAGACAGCAACACCTGATATTCCTGAGCAGTCCACTAGAACAGAGAAGCCTTCTAATGAAGTAGCAGATGGTCACAGAGGTAAGGAGGCTCAACCCCTCTCTCCCATTGTCCACAATCATGTCCCTGAAATAAGAGAAATTCCGAAGCTTGCGTCTTCTTTTAATTTTGAGCATGAAATTCAAAAGATTAGAATCCCTGTGCCCCTCATCGAGCTGAATAAACATGGGGAATTTAAAAAATGCTTCTCTGAGATTTTACAATCCGAATCCTCATACCTTCCCACAAACTCCATAAACCTCCAAGATGAAAAGCCAGTAGTCGTCCTAGGTCCCATGGTAGAAGAGAGAGATGATTCATCCCCTCCCTTCTACACATCCCTGAACATACATGATAAAGTGCTGCACAACTGATTGATGGATTTAGGGGATTCTCACAACCTCATGCCCAAAACTGTCATGGAAGAGTTAGGACTAGAAGTCACCCGAGCCTATCATGACCTCTATTCTTTTGACTCTAGGAGAGTTTAGTGTCTCAGAGTTATTAAAGACCTGGTTGTGACCTTGTTTCAACTGCCCATGAAAAGTGTGGTCATGGATATTGTAGTGGCTGATGTTCCCCCCAAGTTCGGTATGTTGTTGTCAAGATCTTGGATAAAAATACTGGGGGGAACCTTGCAGATGGACCTCACATACACTACCATCCCAGTGTTTGGAGGGGAGCATAGAAGACTATACAGAGAATCCCAACTGGCCTATATAATCAGTGATGAAGCCAACCCCACCAATCATCCCATCTTTGCATTGGACACTGATTTAGGCTCCAGTTTACTACAGCTCGCCCATGCCCCCGAGCCTCCTCTGAAACTCAAAAAGCAGCCCACTGTTTCCCCTGAATTTCCTCCCTCCATCACCCCAATCTGGAGAATGTTTTTTGATGGAGAGTGTTCCCGAGAAGGCACTGGAGCTGGGGTGGTTTTTGTGTCACCTGCTTAGGAGACCATACCCCTATCATATAAGCTGGAATTTGAAACCACTAACAATGTGGCAGAGTATGAAGCTCTTATCCTAGGATTAAGAGCCGCAAGGGAAATGGGAATTCAAGAGGTAGCAGTGTTCGAAGATGCCGAATTGGTAGTCCAGCAGATCCGAAGCGCTTATCAGGCCAAACATCCTCGACTCAGGAGTTATATAAATGAGGTATGGGACCTAATTAATAGTTTCTTCTCAACATTT
The DNA here is from genome assembly GCA_009831015.1 of Picea engelmannii. Classification (NCBI taxonomy): domain Eukaryota; kingdom Viridiplantae; phylum Streptophyta; class Pinopsida; order Pinales; family Pinaceae; genus Picea; species Picea engelmannii. The sequence goes on from ML860410.1 coordinate 8,021, forward strand.
AACATTTCTTTCATCCCAAGAGAAGAGAACACAGTGGCAGATTCCTTGGCTACACTAGAAAGCATTTTCAAAATACCCTTGCTGCCCAAGCTGAGGTATGATGTAGAAGTAAAATACAGGCCCTCCATACCTGACAACGTTAAACATTGGAAGGTGTTTGAGGATGATCTCGAGATCAAAAAGTTCTTAGAGACTATTGAAGAATTTTCAGAAATGCATATCGACCAAGATTCCCTCTCTGAGGAAAGGTTTGATGGGGGTGAGTTGCTGGGTAAAATAGCAAAGAATGACATTATTCAGTCTCCTAGCAATCACATTCCAAGGGGACTGGTCCCATTAGAGAGATTGTTTGATGGGAATGATGTGGCAGTAAAGGGGAGAGTTTCAGGTGCTGAGGTTGACACAGCTGAGTGCAACATTGGCACACCAGAGGAGCCTAAGTTTGTCAAGCTGTCAAGGAGTTTGACCAAGGAGCAGAGGGTTGAATATACCAAGTTGCTGAGAGAGTTTGCTGATGTGTTTGCATGGACCTACGAAGACCTCAAGACGTATGACACATCAGTCATTGAGCACAAGATCCCACTGAAAGAAGAGGCTAAGCCATTCAAGTAGAAGCTGAGGCAGATAAATCCCATGTTGCTACCTGTCATGGAGAAAGAAGTGAAGAAGCTGCTAGATGCCCAAATCATTGTCCCCTTTAGGTATTCTGATTGGGTAGCCAATTTGGTCCCGGTAAGGAAGAAAAGTGGGGAAATCAGACTTTGTTTTGATTTCAGGAACCTGAACAGGAGCTCGAGGAAAGACAATTATCCCCTGCCCAACATGGAGCACATATTGCAGAAGGTCACTGGTGCATCTAGAATATCCACGATTGATGGCTTCTCTGGTTACAATCAAATATCAGTCATGCCTGAGGATAGGGAAAAAACGATCTTCACCACTCCTTGGGGCACATTCATGTATGCCAAAATGCCTTTCAGACTGATGAATGCAGGAACAACATTTCAGTGAGCCATGTACATAGCCTTCATTGGGGAGAAATACCAGTTCATGGTAATTTATCTAGATGACATCACGGTCTTCTCCAAGACAGACAAGGAGCACTGCTGCCACTTGAAGAGGGTTTTCCTGAAGTGTCGAAGGTTTGGCCTATCTTTACACCCCAAGAAATCTTTGTTCGCTATGCAGGAAGGGAAGCTATTAGGCCATATAGTGTCAGAAAAGGGAGTAAGGATTGACCCTAGCAGAGTGGAAGCGCTTCAGACCCTGTCACTTACCAGATCTAAGAAGGAAGTTCAAGCCTTTTTGGGGAAGATAAATTTTCTGAGGAGATTTGTCTCAAATTTTTCTGAGTTGGTGAAACACATCACAACCATGCTCAGGAAGAGAAATGAATTGAAATGGACTCCTGAACCCAGGGAATATTTTGTCCAAATAAAGAAGGCATTGACTGAGGCACCTGTGCTAATCAGTCCTGATTATTCTAATGATTTCCTGATTTTTTCTTTTGCTTCTTGTGATACAGTAGCTGCAGTCTTATTGTAGAAAAATGAACAAGGTCAAGAGCAACCTATTGCCTTCTTTAGCAAAGCATTGAGAGATGCAGAACTCCAGTATGAGATCATGGAAAAGCAGGATTATGCCTTGGTGAAAGCCCTCAAATCTTTCAGAGTCTATGTCTTGCACTCAAAGATCACCACGTACGTTCCTTCTGCCTCGGTGAAGGACATCCTCGTACAACCTGACATAGACGGGAGAAGAGGTAAATGGATTGCCAAAATCCTGGAATTTGATCTGGAGGTTAAACCCACCAAATTGATAAAGGGGCAGGGCTTAACCAAGTTGCTGGTCAAATCCAATTGCAGAGCCTTGGGAATTAACTTCATCAACGAGCAAGCGGAGTCATCCGACGAGCATTTTCAGAGTGCCCTATCACTAGCATCATGCGCATGGTACAAGGATATCTTGTATTTTCTACAAGAATTGAGGCCTCTGGATGGAATGGAAAAGAGAAAGGTGAGAGATTTAAAGCTCAAGGCGGTAAGGTATTGCCTCATCGACCAAACCTTGTACTGGAAAGACCCTTTAGGGGTATTCTTAAGGTGCCTGAACCCACAAGAAGCTCAATAGGTTACATTTGATTTCCACAGTGGCCTTTGTGGGGGGCATCATTTCTGGAAGAACACAGCCCATAAGATACTCCGAGCTGGGTATTACTGGCCCACTTTATTCCCTGATGTCTGTAGAGAAATTAGAGCTTGCATCAAATGCCAGAAGTTCTCAGGCAAGCAACAACTCAAACCTCTGCCATTAAAGCCTGTAGTGGTTTCAACACCCTTTCAACAGTGGGGATTGGACTTCATTGGAGAGATTCATCCTCCCTCAAGTGGCTAGCACAAATGGATCCTCACTGCAACAGATTATTTCACCAAGTGGATAGAGGCTGTTCCCACCAGGAGCACTTCCCACAAAGTAATTATTAGCCTCCTAGAGGATATCATAGCCAGATTTGGCTGCCCTAGCAGAATTGTCACTGATAACGCCACCCCCTTTAGGTCTTGGCCTCTGTTCAAGTTTTGTGAACAGTATGAGATCTCGCTGAGTCACTCTACTCCTTATTATCCTCAAGGAAATGGACTGGCAGAGTCTTCCAATAAAATCCTGATCAAGCTCATTAAGAAATTGCTGGAAGACAATAAAATGGCCTGGGATTCCAAAATCAAATTTGCCCTATGGGATGACCGAGTGACAACAAAGAAGTCCCTAGGAATCTCATCCTTCAAACTTGTTTACGGAGCAGAGGCCGTTTTCCCTACTCAACTCGCCTTACCTGTGGAAAAATTCCTCCAGGACCTTGAAGGAGAGCCTGATAATATGGTCAGAAGGATTCATCAGATGGTGGAAGTGCAACAAATTAGAGAGTAGGTCATGAACATGGCCTATGATCATCAGCAAAAGATCAAGCAGGCTTTTGACAGGAAGGGAAGAAAGAAATAATTCAAGCAGGGTGATCTGGTGCTCAAATGGGATGCACCCAGGCAGGACAGGGGCAAGCATAGTAAGTTTGATGCCCTCTGGTTTGGTCCTTTCAAGATCCTTGAAGTATTTTCAAACAACACTTACAGGTTGCAGGATCTGGAAGGAAAAGAAGTTTTTAGTGGCCCAGTGAATGGGCATTTCTTGAAATTTTTTTTTTGTGAGCCGTAGTCGGCTCTTTTGTTTTTGTAAATATTGATTTTTTTTCAGTTTAATAAATGACTCCATAGCCCAACAACAGGGCACTGAATCTGCAAAAGTTCTCTTAGAGCATCACAGGGACAACTCTATCCCCCATGGAGCCAAATGTTAGAGATATTTCTGGTAAAGGGGGGTAAAATGTGAAGGAATGGGTAAAAAACCCACTTGTCCTAAGTTCGGGATGCAAATGTGTCCGTGTTTAAATGGAAATCAATTCTAGACAACAGGATTTTGCGCGCCCAGATCAACGACGCACATCGGATTTCGGAGCCCCCTCGCCTTTCTATCTTTAAGCGGAGGGNGGGGGGGGGGGGGGTCCGGAATCGGGGGCGCATCTCTTCAACGGCCACGATTGGAGCGTCCGGATCAACGATGCTCAAGGAGATTCCGGACCGCCCCCCCCACCTTTCTACCTTTAAGTGGAGGGGGGGGGGTCCGGAATCATGCGTGCATCTTCCCAACGGTCGAGATCAAAGTGCCTGGATAAACGATGCTCAGGAAATCCCATCCTTCTCAGCTTCTCTGTTTTAAATCAACATGGGCCCCCCTCCCTGTCATGTCATCTTGCCATCTGTTCTCCACCTGACCGTGCGATGAGGCTCATTCCCTTTAGCCCCTTCCTCATCCTCCGACATCTGTCCGTCTCCCCTCTTCTGGTCTGTGTGGTCCCTTTCCCATCTCACCATCCACTCACCGCTTTCCATGTGTCCCACTCCTCTCCACGTCAGCCTCCCACTGAAAGCAAGCCCATTATATCTCATCTCCTGCCCCCTTCGCCTATTGTCTTCCGCCATGTGTCTTCCTCTGTCGTCCCCCTCACACCTCGTAACTTCTTATCACACCCTCATAGTTTTGGTGCCACCACTCTCGTTATGTGCCCCATCCTTCATGCCGACCTCCATGCCTATCCATCAGGCCGTTCAACTGATTCAAGTGGAAGCGCAAAGGGTCTTCCACATCCCAAAGGTGCCGAGTTGGCCGGGCCATCCTCAATCCCAATGAAGTAGTTATTAAGGTAGTTGGTGGTGGTTAGACATCGCCTCTGTCATAATGGGAAAGTCCAACAACGAATTAAAGACACGTCGGTTCGCCCACAGAACTGTCAAGAATTCAATTGCATCTGCCATAAGTCACACGATCATTCAGAGACGACAGCTGCAGATTGTCAGAAGCCATGCAGATGCAATGTGCTTAATGCAGCGTCTCGATTTTGTTTCTATTATTGTTTTGAGTATATGTAGGCATTTTCGCCATTTTTGTAGGGATCGATGGTTGAGCAGAGCTCCCGGTTGTAAATCTTTAATGAAGCACTAATACTCTGGTTATGTATGGAATTTTGAGACTTATTTTCTTATGAATGCCAATTTCTTTTACGTCTTTGTTATACTGTGTTAGAACAGCTCGGAATTGGAGGGTTCAGTCGAGTTGTAGCTGTTATAGGATGATGTCGGATTGGATCACTGTAGCAGTTACGTTGTTTCTAATCAATTCTTGTTATTTTCCCAGCGCTGAATGACTTGGAATTGGAGGATCTAGTCAAGTCCCCTTTTTAGTTTCTTGAGACTCTGAACCAAGAGGATCTTGCATTCAGAGTCTTTCCTCTGCAAACCATTGAAAGCTTGTTGCTCGAAGTTGTTTGTTCACCTTTCTTATCAAGTATTCCACTTGATCATATTTTAATCAACCCACTGGATGAAGTTAGATCAAGACCTCCTTTGTCCCTTATATGCGAGACCCAATCCCTGAGTTAGAATGATATCTCCCCGAGTCTCTTTCCATCTGATCATCTGTTAAAAACTATCGTGACATAAAACTGATGGGTGTCGGGCTTTGCTCCTGCAAGCAATCCAGGAGTGACTTCTGACACTAACAACTTCGCAAAGTATACCTGGAGGGTGCTTTCATGTTCGAGTTGCACTTGCACTGGTAAGTTTCTTGAGTGTTGGCTGGCGTAAATGTTCTTCCAACTAGATAGTGGTTTGATTGGTTTATCTTATAAGAATTTTTCTAGTGAGTTCTTGGTTTTCGACAATAGTAAAAGCCTTACTATGTCATTGATATTTTCACAAAGTGAAAGATCAAGAGCTTTGTCTGTCACAAAGGCTTCAGGGTCTGCCATTGGTTACATTGGAGCCACCACCACCACCTTTATGGAGAAGAATTGACCATCAAGGGTCATTCAAAGCGACTGAGCCGTAGGATACTTTTCCTGAGCCAACTCCGAGAGGTGATTACTCGACTCTGGAGGAACCTACTATTTATAACCTTGTTGCGGAAGCTCTTGGGCCTTTCAACCCTTCGATCATTGACTTGTCGATGCCAATCTTGGTACAAGTTGTCCCTCCGAGGGTGACACCTTACGCAAGTCAGATAATCTTACAAGGAGATATGGAAGCAAATGTTGCTACTTCGTCAGGGAGTCCTTACACTCCCTCAATGACTGCCACTATAGGATGTATCCCGCTTCCTAACCCACCTTCGCCAATTAAGAACATAATGGTCTCGACCACCTCTACTTTAGGCAGTAGTCCGATACCGTTAGTTGCGATGACCACTGCTTCGATCATGCAGAGTGCGACGTGCCCTCCATTTTCATATGGGATGCTCGACTTCGATACAAACTCCGTCCTTACCTACTCCATGTTACATACCATGGGTATGGGGGCAGGGAGCTCCAATGCTCCTTTGAAAGGATCCATTGGGGGCACCACAACCTCCTAGAATGCTATCCCTTACGGTGGGGGTCATAATCCTCCTCCATCCCCCTTGCTCGGTGGTTCTTTCCAGCCATCCGTTGGGCCAAACACAAACTACAACTTGTTTGGAGTAGGTAGTCTAGGACCTTCTTCCTACAATACACTAGTGGGGTCCATGCCATTCTCTTTGTTCGACGCATTTGATAATAATTCCTTTTCGTCAACTGCCATCTCGGCTAGAGGCAACCCTGGTTTTGGACAACAGAATCCCATGAAGGGTAATTTTCCTACAAAGGGGAAAAGTGCAGGAGTTTCCTCCTCACAAGGACTTTGGAATCCTTGGCAAGGATCAATTCACTGATAGGGGATGCTAACCAGGGGAAACCTCTTCCATAGTCAATGGAACCCCGAGCATGGCTCATTACCTATGCCCGTCGGATCCACAGGTGGCAAACCCTTCCAAAATATCTGGAACACAACGCCGAGAGAAATCCCAGCCCAACTGATGTCGTCCAACTATGGGAGCAGCTGATGATTTCCCAACAAACTCAGTTTCCTCATGTTGGTCAAGGCCACGGTTTCTATCAGAAACCTGGCCAAAAACCTAAATTTTCCTGGCAACCTGGTGCCAGTCAAACTCCATGCCCCCTTTTTCATAAACATAATACCCAACCCAAACTACCATTTCTGCAAATGTTACACCTGCCAGACTTGTCAAGGTTTCTTAACGACCTGATTTTTCATGATCTGCCTTGGCCTCCCATGTCGACCAAGTTGCCTTCCGACATTCCAAAATTCGAGGGAAAGCCTGGTGAATACCCAGGTGATCACATTACAATGTTCCACCTATGGTGCTCATCAAACTCGCTACGAGACGATTCCGTATAGTTGCACCTATTTGAACGCACTCGTATCGAGTGTGCCGTGAAATGGTACATCGAACTCGATCGCTCAAAATACTCTTACTTTGGAGATTTGGCGATGGTTTTCCTGAACCATTTCCAACTACCCATGAGATATGATGCCGACACTGAATTCCTGGCCAACTTTGAGAAGACTAAGGCTGATCATATCTCGGATCACATCCGATAATGGCAGCGTCGAAAGAGTTTGATTAAAGTACAGGTCCCACCGGCTTTCCTACCGGAGTGGTTCCTGAAGTCTTTGGTACCTCAGTTATCCAAGGATGTTGCAAATTTGGGAGAGTTTTTAGAGGAGGAGGCAATAATGAGAACGCAACAGATTGAACTGATATACTCTCAATCTGACTTAATCTATGAGATTTTGTGGGATGCGCCATAGTCCATCATCGACAAGGCCATACAAAAGTCTGGACCACATGCCGATGACATAGTTGGTTCAACACAAGCAAAGTCCACTGATCAACTTTGAAATCAATTACAACAATTTTCGATAAAACAGATAGTGGCCAGCCAAACCTTTGGTTCAGCTATTCCCCCTACCCAAATGTTGGACATACACAATGTGTATTCGATGAACCCGAAGGCCAACCAACAACCTGAAGGGAAGAAAAAACAACGAAACAAGAAGGGTAAGGGGGATAAGAAACGCAACAACAATGTTGGTGGGGGTAACATAGAGAAGAGAAATTTGAAGTATCCATGTAACCTTTGCACGAAGGACAACCCGACTCATCTGTGCCCTCGACTTGCAGAGGCCCAAAATTTATTGGCGCAACAATAGCCTGCTATGTTAACGAATCCATTTACACATGGGAAAAATATGACTCAAGCCTCTTCGATCACAGATGGGGGAAGTCAGCGACCCCCTGCGTCTTCTAGTAACCCCTCAACTGTGAACGTTTACATGATGAAAGGTGATGCTTATATAATGACTAGAGAACACGATTACAAAATGACAGAATCTGTTGAAAAGGGTAAAGAATCCACAAACCAAATAGTTACTCTCTAAATAGATAAGAAATTGGGTGAAACAATGACACGTATCCCGAAAGGGGAATTTAATAAAGCTACTCATAATCCGAACGCTAGGGTTGTCCAGAACTACTCTGTGGTGGAGGATTTATCACAAACCCCTTGCACGATGTCCACTTTGGAGGTCCTACAAAGCTTCCCTTCACAAAGAGAGGCTTTGTTGTCTGCCTTAGGATCAATAGAGACTTGTAATCCAACAACGATCATGCTTGATACAACCGACTTGAAACCTTGTCTCCCTTACCACGTTGCGTTTCAGATAGTATTGGCTCCCCCCATGAAATATTTTACTTGGAATATCTTCCATACGGTGGTTGATGAGGGTGCCTCAACCTGCGTGATGTCATTGGCATGTTGGAAGGCCATTGGCCAACCCATTTTGTCTCCGTCACCTAATTTGCTTACAACTTTCGAATATCGTTCTTTTAGACCACATGGAATCATTCCTTCTTTTCCTGTGCAGTTAGGAGGGAAGACCGTGTGCATCGAAGTTGAAGTGGTCGATGCGCCTCTAAAATACAACCTTCTTTTAGGAAGGAGTTGGACCTATTCAATGCATGCAGTGGTTGCCATAGTTTTTCGGGTCTTGCTGTTTCCACATGAGGTTCGAATCGTGACCATTGATCAATTGTCCTTCTCCCTACATGACCCTTCATTGGGGGCATCCATGGTCTCGATTATTGATAACCCTCAGCCCGACATCGTCAATATAGGATTTGGCTTGTGCCCACCTTTGATGGGTACTTTTGATTACCTGCCTCCTTCAGGCGATGTCAAGTTTATATCGGTTGCCCCTGACCCGCATAGGGAGGAAATTTTTCAAGTGTCGCCGTTTCATACGAATTACTTTCAAGATCTGTGAACTCTTACTTCCCCATCAACCTTGATGGAAGGGACATGGCATCCTGGTATGGCCATGCCTTTTTTCGTGGTAGAATTTACATACAATATTGTCCAACAAGCTTCGACCCACCCCGATCTGACTCCCACACAAGATTTAGATCCAATTCTCGAGCCTCTTTTGGATCAAGGTTCCCTAGCCACTACTGATTATTTAGACCTGGTATTTCCCTCAAACGAGGCAATTCTTGAGGCATTTAATGGTCCAGAAAGAACCTGGGATGATCTCCATCATAGATCTTATTTTCTCCAAGAGTTAAGAAGAATAGAGGCTGGTGAACTTGTGTTGACTATGACTCGAGATAGGTCTTTCCCTATTAATCCTCCGCCTACGTATGTGGTTTAGGCCAAGGGTAATATGGTGAGTATCCATGAAACGATCCCTATAGATATATCCAGAACCCATGGCATCGTGGAGAATGTTTTCGACAGAGAGGACTTCTCCCCCGAGGAGATTCGAATCTATACAGACTTATTTAAGGGATTCTGCAACATTTTTTCCTTTTCCAATTAAACTTCTCGATCTCCATTTTTGAATTTCTCGTCATTTCTCTTCACCTGAAGAATCAATACCGTAGATCTCCCACTGTAACAAGGCTTATAACAATCATGAGCCAAAATCCTGACCATAAAGGCGTCCCCTTGAAGCCAACAAAGATCTAATACCAAATGTATATTTTAATTTTGTACAATATTTACTACAAACAGGTTTTCAGTAAAATAACAAAAAATATACAATGGCAAATACACACATTACACATAGATTTTTCCCCTCGAAACCCAAACTGGGAAAACTAGCATATTCTATATTCATTCATTGTGGTACATTGTTTACAATACAATACATATAGAAGACAACGACATGAAAAACCCTAACCCAATTAATTGGATTAGTCAACAACCATAATTCCTTAACAAGAAATTGAAAACCATCGACAAAAACCATGTGCTGAAAAGCTGCCCAACAATGGGCATGAAAATTGAGGCAACACAAAAAATGAGGCAAAAATGTGACACACTTCCTGAGGAAAAAACAATTTTTCGAGGGAATTTCCCCCAAACCCCCATGTAGGGGGGATATCACCCCCTACGCACTCGACACAATGTAGCATACACTAGTGCTAGTCATGAGACATTGATCCTGTTAGCACATATTCTTGCAAAGGGATATTTTTCCTTTGGATTTGGCCATTGGGTGACCAAATGCAAGAAAAGGGGTTTAAAAAACCCACCATGTGCATTTTTATCCAAAGTCGACGTGAAATTGTGCAAAGGTACGCACATGCTGGGTCAATGAAAATCCATCAATCACAGGCTCAATCTCAGACATCAGATCCATCAAATAATTCAGATCGGCAACCATCGGGCGATCGAGATTATAGAGTTGCACAAAGTTTAACTTCAGACAGAGGCCTGAAATTGTGATATCTGGGCGTTCATTTCAGAGGGACACATGGTGCATGATTAGCATAGTCACGATTTGGACAAGAAATCTGGACACATGGTGCATGATTAGAAATCACGACAATATCGCAACTGTTGATCAGAGGAGAGATCTGGACTGTTAGATCATATTTTTGCGATTTCGCGAGTTAGGAAAGTAAGAGGGTAAAGTATTGAAGACTTGTGAAATGCGAAGTCTCAAAAATATCTGGGCCATCCGGTCGAGAAAATCTGATAGCCACTGATCTAACATCCACAAATTTTCGAGGATCGGGAATCGGGAGTTTGGGGTTCTTGTCGTAAAGTTTCATCCATGGCCCAAAGTCCCGAGACCTGAAAATATGATGAATCAATCTTATCCGTCCGAACCTAAGGGACGTGTGGTTCCAGATCAAGTAATTTTGCGGTTTCACAAGCTAGAGTTTTGAAAGTAGAGCACAACAAGACTCCTGAAACACAAAATCACGAAACACCCTAGAATCAAGCTCATGGTTTCAACGTCTGATCACATGGGAAGTAGGTCTATAAATAGGGGCTAGCGCTCATTACTTAGCTGATGTTTCATGTTGTCAGGAAGAGGATCATGGCCATTCATTTTAAAGTAAGCCTAGCCGCCGATCTCGAAATCCATTTCACGATTTCGGGTATCACAATGTTGAGGGGAGGGAGGAGTAAAGACTCCCGAAAGGAAAAGTCCTAAAATCACCTTTGGGTGTAAGCTCCAAGTCGCAGCCTAAGGTCACATGCAAGGTCAGGATGATGGAAGAGAGCTGCGCCAAAGGGAAAAAAATGCCTGTATTGATTGTAGAAGGAGAGAAACAGGACTCGAGGCATCAATATTAATTCAACAAAGTCATGGGCATCGCCTGGAGAATTCATGGATGTCAGGCTCCATCTCGATCCCAAGGAAGTTAGTTAATGGAAATGGGGAAGGTGGTTGAAGCCTCATTTCAACACATAAATAGAAAGAAGGTAAGAATTGGCCATGGACGCCGACTGTTATCCTGAGGCACCTCTGTCAACAATTTTTCATGCAAATCCCAAACTGATCTGATCTTGCGTCTGGTAGAAGAATGCATGTACATGATGACAAAATAAGATGTAGATGTAAAGTCTTGATTGCAGTAGCTAGTGCTCATTCCTGGAGGGAGCAAGCTGTTTTGAGTATAAATACTCAGATTTGATATTTTGTTATGGTCGATGGTTGAGCTAGGCTCCCGTATTGTAAAGTTTTGAGGAAGCACTGGTTCCTCTGGTTATGCATCTGTAGTTGAGACTTCTTGTTTAATGAAAGTCAACTTCTTTCTGTATCTCTGTAAACAACTATGTTAAAACACTCGAAATTGGAGGATCTAGTCGAGGGTAGTTATGTTGTTGTGAGGTAGGTTTGACCACTGCAATATTTTCACCAATTTTAATCAGTTTCTTGTGTTATATTTTTCCTCTTACACTAAGTAGCTCAGAATTGGAGGATTTAGTTGAGTAGTTACAATAGCATTGTGATGTAGGTTTGATCATTGTTCTGTTATAACTGTGCCATTTAGGCATATCTTAGTGTATGAAACTTCGGGTCCAAGAGGATCTTGTTCTTGAAGCTTTTCTTCCTTAGGCTGTTGGAAGACCGAATGTCCATAGCAGGCCCTTACATCTTCTCACCAACTCTTCCCCCTACTCACATTTTACAACAAATCACTGACTAAAGTTAGATCAAGACCTCACTTTCCTATGCGTGCCAACCCAATTTTCTGAGTTAGAATGATATAATTTTGAGACAGTGTCCATTAGACCACCCTTAATTTTAATCATTGTGACATACAAACTGATGGGTACTCGGCTTACCTCTTTCGCAATCCATAGGTGACTTCTACTGTTAACATTTCTGGTGTCATTTCCGTGGACAAAATTAAAGATTTTCCCTAGGTAGACAACAACATTTACTAGTTCTGAAGGTGCATCAGAACTTAGTACTTCAAAGATTTAAACTATGCACCTGGCGACTCCACTTTGGTGACTCTACTGTTTCAAATTCACTATTTTAGTTGTGGCTACTTTTAGCACACCTGAAAGCTGGCCCAAAGGAGCTTTCTCGAGAAGGTTTTTAGCAGCCGCTTTCTCAACTTGAGAAGTTCTATGGGGGAACGACATTAGGATCTAGCGTTTGATGGTGAACAAAGACCAGACACATTCAAAGCTGCACATCATTCATCTGGAGACTCCATGATTAAAGGATTGATAAACAACTCCACTAGTTCGAAATGGACAAAATCCTGGCTCGGAGGTTTTCCCCTTTTGATTTTTCTACTGTTTTTGGTTTTCCTAATGTTGTCCCTACTGTGGATGAATAGGGTGATTATTTACCCATATTTAGAGAACATAATGAGGACAACCATGCTCGACATCTCCATAAGTTTCATGAACTCATGTATCAGTGGGAGATACATCATGAGGATGTTTTAATGAAGATATTCACGTTCTCATTGGACGAGGATGACCATGAGTGGTATCGATCCTTGCCCCCTGCTAGCATCTCCTCCCTGGAGAAGTTTCATGCAGTTTTCAATAGGTGCTATCAAAAGTTCTATTACTCTAAGTTAATTTGTCATAACTGCTGTGAGGAATGTGAAGGCCATGATCAAGATATGAATGTGTCTAATGAAGACTGCAAGGATGGGGACCATATGGAGGAAGAAGATGTTCTGGGTGACCTGATGAAACTAGTAAAATCTCTCTCTTCCCAACTAGAAAGAGAGAATCTAAAGAAGGTGCGAAGGATTTTTTAGTCCTCGAGGTGAATGTTCTTAACAACTCCACCAAGGATGATTATGAATATTTCATAGCGGTAGAGGCATTAGTTTCTGCCTCTGATGAGCCTGCTATCTCAGATTTAAAGGAATAATCCATTGTGGAAGAGGATTGTTCTCTTTTTCTTCATGATATTTCCCATGATGTATTTACATTTGAGATTGAAAAGAAGGATCGGGAGATCATTCCATTTTTTCAATATGGAGGAGTTTTGTGCTCACCCAACTTTGATGATTATTCTGACGAAGAGCAGCAGTGCCCTGCAACACAATTTGTTGACCTAGGGAGCAGTCAGCCTGTATCTGATAGCTATGAATCAATTTATGAGATGGATATGTAGGATTTACAAGAATAGACTGTAGATCCATATCCTCTGTTCACTAATGAATAATATTACAAGAAAATCAGCCATCCTGGGCCTACAGAAGACACTGAGCAACACGAGGAAGAGCAGAGTTTTCCCACGGATCATGTTTATGATGATTATGAATATGACCCTTGGGAGAGCCAAGAAGAAGAGCTAGAGGAGCAATAGAAGGGGTCATTTATCTCCTATCTAGAGTCTGTCAGTGAGTAACCATCACCTGAGATCAGTCAACACCCATCAACTTCTTATCCACCCATGCCTATCAAAGATATTCAACCATGGGTAAGTAACTGTGTAGCAGAGAAGGCTGCCTATTGTGAATTTTCTAGAGTTTTATGCTCGACCTATGAGCCTGTGAAGGAATACATGGAGTTGTATTTCCTTCATGCTTTGAGGCCTCTCAACTTCATCTTGTCATCATTGGGAGGAGAGATGAAAGATGTAATTTTTCTTCTGTCACAATTTCATCAGCTGTTATCAATCATCGAAAGATTGAAGGAGCTTCTAGTTGGGAAGTTACTTGAATGGCTATGGTGGAAATTTGCTTTCACCTAGAACTATGTAAAGATTTATTAGTTTAGGAATGTACATAAATAAGCTCCTTGGAGCAGGTGTGTTTATTTTGTTTTTTACTTACGACTTGTATTTTCAGCAGTGTGTTTTGAGTTTGACTCCATAGCCCAATAAAAGGCGACTGAAACTGCAAAGTAGACCTTAGAGCCTTGTAAGGAGGACCCTATCCCCCATGGAGCCTAATGTTAGCACATATTATTGCAAAGGGATATTTTTCCTTTGGAGTTGGCCATTGGGTGACCAAATGCAAGAAAAGGGGTTTAAAAAACCCACCATGTGCATTTTTATCCAAAGTTGGGGCGCAATTGTGAAAAGGCGCGCACATGCCGGGTTGGCAAAAATCCATCAAGCACAGGCTCAATTTCAGCCGTCAGATCCATCAGATAAATCAAATCAACGACCATCGAGCGATCGGTATTATATAGTTGCGCAAAGTTTAACATTATATCGAAGCCCAAAATCGTGAGATCTGGGCCATTCGTTTCAGAGGGACACGTTGTGCATGATCAACATAGTCACGATTTCACGAGTCAGAAAGGTTAAAGAGCATATTTTTTAGAACTCACAAAATGCGAAATTGCGACAAGATCGCAGCCATTGATCAGAGGAGAGATCTGGACTGTTAGATCAACTTTTCACGATTTTGTGAGTCGCAAAAGTAAGAGGATAGAGTCTTGAAGACTCATGAAATGCAAAGTCTATAAAATATCTGGGCCATCTGGTCGAGAAAAGCCGAGGGCCACTGATCTGACATCAAAAAATTTTGGAGGATCGGGAATCGAGAGTTCGGGGTTCTTGTCGTAAAGTTTCATCCATGGCGTAAATTCCCGAGACTTGAAAAGCCAACGAATTAGTCTCAGCTATCCGAACCTATGGGACACATGGTGCCAGATTGAGTAATTTCATAGTTTCACAAGCGAGAGTTTTAGAAGTAGAGCACGACAGGACTCCCGAAACATGAAATCGTGAAACACCTCGAAATCAAGCTCATGGTTTCAACATTTGATCACATGGGAAGTAGGTCTGGAAAGAGGGGCTAGTGCTCATCACTTAGTTGGTGTTTCGTGTTGTCAAGAAAATGACGGTGGCCATTCATTTTAAAGAAATCCTAGCTGTTGATCTTGAAAGCCGTTTTGCGATTTCGGGTATCTCAATGTAGAGGGGAGGGAGGAGTAAAGACTTCCGAAAGGCAAAGTTTTGAAAGCGCCGTTGGGTGTAAGCTCCAAGTCACAGCCCAAGGTCACATGCAAGGTTAGACTAATGGAAGAGAGCCATGCCAAAGGGCTGAAAATGCCTGTATTGATTGCAGAAGGAGAGAAGTAAGGCTCGAGGCGTTGAGATTAACTTAGCAAAGTCATGGGCATTGCCTAGATAATTCATGGATGTTAGGCTCCATACTGATCCTGAGGAAGTTAGTTAATGTAAATGGGGAAGGTGGTTGAAGCTTCATTTCACCACATAAACAGAAATAAGGGAAGAATTGGCCATGGAGGCTGATTGTTAGCCCAAGGCACCTTTATCAGCAGTTTTTCCTGCAAATCCCATACTGATTTGATCTTGTGTTTGATAGAAGAATGCATGTACATGATGAAAGAAGAAGATGTAGATGCAAATCCTTGATTGCAGTAGCCAACGCTCGTTCCTGGATGGAGCAAGATGTGTTGAGTATAAATACTCAGATTTGATATTTTGTTATGGTCAATGGTTGAGCTAGGCTCCCGTATTGTAAAGTTTTGAGGAAGCACTGGTTCCTCTGGTTATGTATCTATATTTGAGACTTATTATTTAATGAAAGTCAACTTATTTCCATATCTCTGTAAACAACTGTGTTAAAACACTCGGAATTGGAGGATCCAATCGAGGTTAGTTATGTTGTTGTGATGTAGGTTTGATCACTGCAATATTTTCACCAGTTTTAATTAGTTTCCTGTGTTATCTTTTCCCTCTTACACTAAGTAGCTCAGAATTGGAGGATCCAGTCGAGTTGTTACAGTAGAATTGTGATGTAGGTTTGATCATTGTGCTGTTATAACTGTTCCATTTAGGCATATCTTAGTGTCTGAAACTTCAGGTCCAAGAGGATATTTTTCTTGAAGATTTTCTTCCTTAGGCTGTTGGAAGACCGGATGTCCATAGCAGGCCCTTACATCTTCTCACCAACTCTTCTCCCTACTCCCCTTTTACAATAAATAATTGACTAAAGTTAGATCAAGACCTCACTTGCCTATGCGTGCCAACCTAGTTTTCTGAGTTAGAACGATATAATCCTGAGACAGTGTCCATTACACCACCCTTAATTTTATTCATTGTGACATACAAAATGATGGGTACTAGACTTACCTCTGTCACAATCCAGAGGTGACTTCTGGTGCTAATAGATCCAAGAATCGTCGAACATGAGATAGCGACTTATCCTAATGCCAAGCGGGTCTGACATAAGCTTCATCTGTCGAATCCTCGGAAAGAAACAACTATTAAGGCTGAAGTAGAGAAACTACTCAAAGCAAAATTTATCTACCCCGTGTAGTTGACAGAATGGGTGTCAAATCTCGTTTCGGTTAACAAAAAGTAGGGTATGATTCACATGTGCATGGAATTCTGTGACTTGAATAAGGCCTCTCCAAAGGTTAATTTCCCCACCCCATTCATTGATTAGATTGTCGACGAATGTGCAGGCTGTGAGGTATTTTCATTCATGGATGGTTTCTCGAGATATAACTAGATTTAGATCAAACCCAAGGACCAACATAATTTTTTTTTTATCTGTCCATGGGACACATTTTCTTATCGTAAGATGTTGTTTTGCCTAAAGAATGCTGGAGCCACTTTTCAGTGGGTCATGTATTTTTCTTTCCATGACCTTAGCCATATAGTTGAGGCTTATCTCAATAATCTAGCATCACGATCTCGCAAGGGAGATGATCATCCCACGCACCTCTGACTAATCTTCGAACGATGTCGCTACTATCGGATTCGCTTGAATCCTAACAAGTGCAGTTTCTGCGTGACGTTGGGTCATCTCTTAGGTTTTATAGTTTTGAAAACATGGATCATGGTCGATTCTCTAAAGGTTGAGGCGATAGTTCAATTGCCTCCCCCGTGCACAATCCCCCATCTTCAAAGCTTATAGGGGAAATTAAACTTTCTTCGACGTTTTATAGCAAACTGTGCTGAGATCACCAAAGGGTTCATGCATTTTTTAAATAAGGGAGTGCCTTTCTATTGGGATGAAGCCGATCAACACTCTTTCAAAGAATTGAAATGAGCCCTTATGTCTGCCCCTCTGCTTTGATCTCTCAATTATAATAAATATTTCTTATTGTACTTGGCTTCTGCAGAGTCGACCATTGGTATGGTATTGGTTCAGGAAGACGATCCACTAGAAGAGCATGTGATTTATTATTTGAGACTAGGCCAGGTTGGGCTGGAACTAAACTATTCCCATGTTGAGAATCTTGCATTGGCAGTGGTGCATGCTGTCCAGTGATTCCGTCATTACATTCTGCTTCGCAAGACCACCGTCATCTCTGTTGTGAATCCATTTCAATATGTGTTGACACGAAGCATCATTGGCGAAAAGATCAATAGATGGATTTTTATCCTCCTGGAACTTGACTTGGATTTTGTTTCCATAAAATCCAAAAAGTCACTGGTCTTTGAGAAAATTATTTCGGAACTTTCGGTTGAATCTGGTGATGATACCCCCAAAGAATCGCCTATTAAAGGAGATATTTTTGTGATCGCTTCTTGGAACCCTTAGTATGGAGATATACTAGTCAATCTCTAGACTTTGAAGTTCCCTACTTCTTCGTCTCATGACGAGCATTGATGGATTCACCATAAAACACAAAACTATCTCATACTCGATGACACTTTGTATCGTCGAGGTGTAGATTGTACTCTTCGCCGGTGCCTTATACATGAGGAAGCAAAACTTGTTCTTAACGATTGCCACACTAGAACATGTGGTGGTCACTTGTTTGGGTTGGTAACAACCCAAAATATTATACGAGCCGATTACTTATGGCATACGTTAATAAAATATATATTTGAGTCGATTAAGAAGTTCCACTTGTGTTAGATATTCTCTCGAAAGATGAGGGTGCACCCTACTCCTATGTTTCCCGTCATCACCGTTGGTCCCTTCACTAAGTGGGGGACCCGACCTCAACCAAGGGTCATTGTTATATCATCGTAGTGGTAGAATAATTAACAAAGAGGGTCGAGGCTATGCCAACATTTAACAATGATGGCGAAACAACAACTCTCTTCATTTTTAAC
This sequence comes from Picea engelmannii, assembly GCA_009831015.1. Taxonomy (NCBI): domain Eukaryota; kingdom Viridiplantae; phylum Streptophyta; class Pinopsida; order Pinales; family Pinaceae; genus Picea; species Picea engelmannii. The sequence goes on from ML860410.1 coordinate 26,275, forward strand.
CAAATAATAGCAAGGTTCGACATCCCGAAGGATATTTTCACTGACCATGGCAGTCACTTCCAAAAAAAAATGATGTCTAATTTAACATCAAATCTTGGGTTGAGGCAAGATAATTCGTCATCCTACTACCCACAAGCGAATGGTCAGGTGGAGGTTGTGAATAAGTCCCTCAAGACTATTCTACAATGAACGATCAATTCTGCCAAGTCAAATTGGCATTTGATGTTGTACTCGACGTTATGGGCCTACCAGATGTTTGTAAAGACTTCCACTGGTTTCTCACCTTTTCAACTCATTTATGGGCTGGAAGTAGTCTTGCATATAGAGTGCCATATCTCGTCTTTAAAGTTGGCAGTAGAGTTATTCCCAGACACTTTACCGCTTGATGAACTCCTATTATATCTTGAACAGCTCTATGAGAAATGCCATGATGCAGCCTTGGCCAACAAGGCTCACAAGCAACAAGTCAAGTGTCAATATGATTGGTCAGTTCGTCCTTGGATTTTTTTCGAAGGTGACCTTGTCTTGGTCTATGACCATGATAAGGATCCCCTGGGGGTAGGTAAGTTCAAACCCATGTGGTTCAGACCTTTCATTGTGAACAAAGTCTTAAATAAGGGCGCTTATCGTCTGGTTTAATTTGAGGGGAATGCTTTGGTAGAGCCTAGAAATGGGTTCTACCTCAAGAAGTATTACTCGTAGGTTGGTCGCCTGGGTGACTTATTATACATATGTAGATTTCTTATACAGTTAGTTTTTATCTTTTTGTTTTATGGACATGTCATTATTTATGCCATCTTTTTCACTGTGGCATATGTCAAGTGAATCAGAGGTGTTCTTTGGGTTTGCGGACAATGCTAGCCAACACACTCGGAGCTTGCTTCTGCAGCTTGGGTGATTTTTACGCCTCAAGGCCAGTTGCTATATTCTGGAGGTATCTGTCTAGGTGACACTACAAACAATGTTTCCGAATACAGTGCAGTGATAAAATTGCTTCGTGACGCTTTGTCACATGGTATTTCTCACCTCTAGTTCTACGTAGATGCTCAGCTGGTTGTGTCCCAGTTAAATGGGGTTTACCACGTTTATGATCCCACTTTACATCGACGATTCCTTAGGGTACATTTCTTAGAACTTTGTTTTGATTACATTACATATATCCATGTTCCTAGGAGATTAAATCAAATTACAGATATTCTAGCTAATCAAGTATTAGATTGACATGTTGCACACACATAAAAAGAGATACACACATACACATGTACATACATTTGTAAAGAAATGTGATCTATAAGACATTTATATATATATATATATATATATATATATATATATATATATATCAAAAAGTCTCATAGTACATAGATGGGCGCAAACGCCTCAAAAATAATAATCCGTTATACATCATGGTGCTTATTCCCTAAAAAATATACAAAATTTGCTCTCAACACATAATGAGTCCATCCTATCTAAGACCGAGGCCTATTGGCCCTGCCATAGTGAACAATGACATTAGCCAAATGTTGAAAGAGTTGGACCCATGTCCGTGGCACCCCAACTACATGAGGCTGCATGGATGGCGGGAGATCCTTGATCTCGTCCATGGGAACTGTGCGAGTGAGCGCATTGAGGTTCCATTCCACCCATCTCAAAACACTGTTAACCTTTCCCACTGGAGGTCCCCTTGCGGGATGTGGTCTGCCGGCTACTGCTGGTATTGCCTCTGGTCGAGGACGTCACTTGGTCCTCGTGAAGTTTGATGGGCGAACCAGTCCCACGTCTATACATAAACAAATACATAGTTTTCAATACTCTAATACATATAAAAAATGATATATATAAAAGACACTAAAAATTAAATAACTTTAAAAAACACGTACCTATCTCTCCTCGCTCCTCTTTGGGAGGTACTGGCATGTGTGGATCTCTGGAAAAGTTGATTCCAGCGTAGGGGTAGTCCTCTATCACTGGAATTTTTCGTGCCCACCTGTCAAAGAATTTGTCATCAAAGGCCTCTATGGTCCTTCCTCTCCCCCGTCGTGATAGAAATGCTACCCATCTGCATACTGCTAAGAAGGAGGCCACATGCCCCTATACAATCTCTCTGTGACGCAGGCTAGGCACCCTCTCGAAAAATAATGAGCACAAAATGGTTCTAAACTTGAAGTTCTTGTTTATATGATCTCGACACTTTGTGAGCTCCCTCTTCATGTAGTTAAGCATGGTTGTGCTCCAGTCAAATATCCATGCATCTAGACATTGCATCACATAATACATATGCTCCTGAGAGGCCTGGTGTAGGTCCATGGATCTAGTGATCCACCCAATAAGAAAAATGATCACCTTCAATGACAAGTTGGTGATCTTATGGATAGGCACCTGAGAATCTAATTTCTTAGTGCCAGCCTCACAGTGCATCCCAATGTAGTCGGCAATGTTGAAGGGCCCAGGGGAAAATGTACGCAAGTTGACTGGTTCCCCTCTCCTCGAGAGGCTAGTCAAGAAATATATATCCTTATTCGTTGGAGTCAATGACTGCCCCTCAATCATGAATGCCTCTGTGTAAGGATGCCAGTAATCCACCAAGACATTCAGTAGCCTGGGTTGTGCCCTCATGAACGAACACCGATATAACTTCCATAACCTACATTGTTTCAATGTGGCGATAGCAGCAGGGTCTTCATCGACCAAAATGTCAATTTCCTCGTGTTCCCTCTCCCTCCAGTGGACATACATCCTGTTCCATGACAGTTCAAAGGGGAGTTATCTTTTGTAAATTGATTTTTTCCATGATTTTGAGGGTGTGCGTGAGTTGTCTTGTACATAGTCGCGTATGTACACTGACAATCTATTCTCTGTCTATGTACATACACGGGCTATCCTTGGACAACCCACGTACACGTAGGGATGCCATTTTTTAAGAGGGTGCCCCCCCAAAAAAACTAAAAATAATGCTAAAAGAGAGAATTGAAATGCAAGAGGGATGAGTTTATACTTACTTGGTTCGAGCGAAAGTTCGTTTCATCCTCTGAAGCTCCCAGGATAAAATCTTTTAGAAAATGGATCCTTTTTTCATTTTGGTTAATTTTCAAATTGCAATGGTGAAAATGAGTTGTCAGCTTCTATTTATAGACTTTTTTGGCCCTTTTTGTCACTTTTTTTACCCCTTTTATCATTTTTTCTGGCCTCGATATCATTTAATGTGGTTCTTGAGTTTCTTATTGGATGTTATGATGTAATTTTCCTTTTGGTTTGGTAACTTTTCAGGAGATGGGTCATTTTTAGGTCCTTTGGTAAAAAGTCATTTTCTAATGTTTTGCATATAAGTTAGGATTCCACCTCCACTTTCTGCATCTCGTTGTCTTTTTCTCTTCGCCATAGGATCGATCCCACTGAAGTGTGACATGGAACCATTATTTATTTTTTATAAGTGTCATGATTAGGTGGTAGAGCCTACCTTCACATGGATGCCCTAGATAGATCCTTGTTGCATTTTTTCGTCCATGCTGTCTCTAATGACTTTAGGCTCGGGAGTCCTTTTTAGTCCTGTCATGATTACAATATTGAGCCTCATTCATTTGATGCATCATCACTCTTGGCCTCACCCTCGAGACTCCCAAAAATGAGCATGCTTTGTTTTCTTTCAACCTCGCTTTGAAATCTGAAAGCAACATCCGATGAGACTACATTTATGCTTTTCAATATTGTCTAGATTAACTGAGAAAAATAACCACTTGGAGTCTTCTTTAAGCCCTTTTCAAACTCTCTAAACATGAAAATATTTTCGAGCGATCTTGTTTTCCTTCACGCTCGCCAAAATCAAAATTGAAGGCACGTCTGTCCGACGATAGTTTACCCCTTTTTCAGTTCGGATGGTCAATTGTACAAATAAAGGTATACTCTGGGAGCTTCAATTTGCTAGAAGAGTATTCTCAGGTATAGGTTTAACCCTTATTCAGGCTCGAGGGACTAAATTTATGAAAAATGAACACTCTCCTTGATTTTGGTTTATCACCTTTTTTAGGCCTTGGAGATTACTTACGAAAAAGGAACCCCCATAGAGTCCATAGTTAAGCTCTTTTTAGACTCCCTAAAATTGAAAAGATCATCGAGTGACCTTTTTCCTTCACACTCATTAAATTGGTCCAGAAGAACATCTACTGGCATGAGTTTACCCCTTTTTCCGGTATATAGATTATGGAGGAAAAAGGTACACCTTGAGAGATTTGTCTCGTCGGGAGAGTTCTCCTCAGTAAATTTTATACTTTTTTGAGCTAGGGGGAATAAATTTAGAAAAAAGGTTGTGAGTCCATAGTTAAGCTTTTTTCAGACTCCTTAAAATTGAAAAGATTGCCGAGTGATCTTGTCTTTGTCACACTCGTTAAAATGGTTTTGAATCGACGTATTTTTGGTGATAGTTTACCCATTTTTTCAAACCGACTGGACTATTTCCGAAAAAGGTACCCCATTGGAGTCTTCTTTTACGTATTTTCATTAAAAGGTACTGGACTATAGCTTACCTTCTCTGGGCTCGTTAAAAATACATTGAAGGGTGTTTCATTGTGTCTTGTTTATCACATTTTCATCTCTACGTATTTGGCCTAATGACGACTCCATGTTGCTCTCAATTGAACCTTTGAAGCATGCCTTATACAAAATCCTCGTAGCACTTTTCCTCTGTGACCTGACACCTTGACCCATGGAGGATTTTTTCCCAGGTGTCCTTTTCCTACACATGTCTCCCTGCTATGAGCATTAGTGTGTTCCTTGCGCCTTGAACTAGTATTCTTGTTCAAGACACTCATTCCTCCTTTGTAACATAGCTTTTTTTTATTCTTTTTCAAGCTCTTCAAAAATTGAAAAAGACAAAAAAATAAAAAAAACCCCAAAAGAGGGGATGGGAAATATATATTCTTTTTGGCAACACAATGAGTCGCCCTTGGAAAAATCACATACTTTTGTTTGTTCGTCGAGCATTGGCATCTAGTATGACCTTAGGAATTTGTTCTCTCTACATAGAGTTGTTTCCTGCTCCGTTTGGTTACTCTTCCAAACACATGGAGAGTTTGCGTTGCCTCCTACATCGTGAACTTATGTCAATATCATGCTGCCTGAGTTTGATCATCTGTTGTGATTTTGTCCAAGGGAGGATTCACCCACACCGAGTCGAATTCTCTACAGTTTGT
>WSFP011409729.1:0-24812 GCA_009831015.1 Picea engelmannii
CCATCAACCAAAATATTTCCAATATCATCGAAGCATCCTCCTCTGCTAGAAAGTAAAAACACCACTAACATTTCAACAGAGCCCAAACTCTCGAGCAATATACCAACACGGGTTTCTAGTGAACCGCAACCCATTCAATTATTTCCTTGTAGGATAACGAACCATGTTATATTTTACCAATAAAGGATTTTGTTGACATGCTTACAACTTCCTCCAAGCTAACATATTTACCCAAGATGAAACGCTCTTTTTCGGTTTTCACTTTGAAATCCCTCACTACTCTTCTTCTTCGATCCTGAAACATCTTTAGCTCCACCTTCTTGTTAGACTCTCTGGAACGTCTCAGGTGAAAACCCTATATAGACCTTCTGCTACCCTCAACTTTTCCCAACAACTGATCATCAGTCTCAGTACCATATCGAGATCTGAGAGTCCACCCAATACCCTGATCTACGACTGACACGAGATCACTTCCCCCACCACCTATATTCTTGACATTAGCATAATATTTAGTAATTATATGGGGTGGATCTGCCCGATTTAATACCTTAATAATGGTTTAAGGATATTTGAACGAAAAACCCTAATTCGGATTTAGGAAATAAGGAAAATTTGGCATTAATCCTATTTTCACCTTTGAATACCAACTAAAAACTTCAGATCCACTGAATCACTTTCACTTGATGTCGTAAAAACCACTCCACTAGAGGTCTATGGTGATAAATGAATGGATCAACAAAACCCCTCCAAGGAAAGGAAAATACCTGAATCCAGATCCCAAGTCACAGTTTTCCAAATCCACACCTAATTTAAAAACCTAGACTTCCCACTTTTTTACCTAGTTGGTACTAAGTATTTTGTTATCGAAAGATTTAGCTCCAGGGGCAATTTTTATAGCCACATCATCCCTATTATAGATCTAGGGAAAAATCTCTAGTTCATCTCTACAATATTCATCAATTCCCTCGACCATTTTGAATTTGTCTGCAACTGAAATTATCAACTAAAAAATTCATACCCACTAAATCACTTTCACTTGAAGTCATAAAAACCACTCCACCAGAGGTCCGTGGCGGTAAATGAATGGATCAACAAAACCCCGCCAATGAAGGAAAAATACCTGAATCTAGTTCCCAAGTCATGATTTTCCAAATCCACACCTAATTTAAAACCTAGACTTCCCACTTTTTTACCTAGTTAATAATAAGTCTTCTGTTTCCGAAAGACTTAACTCCAGGGACAATTTTTATAGCCACACCATTCATCCCCATTCTAAATCCGGGGCAAAATCTTCAATTCATCTCTATAATCTTCAACCATTCCCTCAACCATTTCAAATATTTTTCATTATAACTCTCTAAATATAGATGTGAATGCTTCTTAACTTTTATCACTACACTTTTGTTTTTATAAATAAAATTGCTCCATAAAATGAAAAAAAAATCAATTACAAATATATAAGAAAATAAATAAATATAACTCTTTTTTTTCACATATATGATTTTTTAATAGAGTTCATATTGATATAAATTCATGTAAATAATATATAATTTATTTAATTTTAATATTAATATAATTAATATAATATAAGTATATTAATATATCAAAATTATTAATATTTTTTATAATAATATTTTATTTAAAATTAAAATATTATAAATTAATTTTTAAATTTTTTTTTATTTCATTGATTTTTTATTTTTTTTAAATGATTCAAAGTGCTCTCAAACATCTCCCAAACACTAACCAATAAAAGGTGCATTGAACCAATTTATAATATTTTAACTTTTATTTAAAATTAAAATATTATAAATTTAATTTTTTTAAATATTTTTATTTCATTAAAATTATTTTTTTTATTGAAAAAAATGATTATAAAATTTTAAGTTTTACTTAAAATTAAAATATTATAAATTTAATTTTTTTAAATATTTTTGTTTTATTAAAATTATTTTTTTAATTTAAAAAAATGATTCAAAGTGCTATCAAACATCTCCCAAACGTTAACCAATAACACTCACCAATAAAACGTGTAGTGAACCAACTCAAAAATAAAAGCATAGGTGAATACTCCAATTCATATCTCTTTCATTGATTTCCACGAACACTCAACCAAACAAAGTTGGCCATTGCAAGTAATGATGTTTCATTAGTAAAGTTATTAGTTTAGTTTTCCTTTTAAAGGAAAACTTTAGAATTACAAGTAGGAGTCTTTTGATTAAACCCATAAATTTGTAATTACGTATTTGAATGCTTCTTGGCATTTATCACTCCAATTTTGTTTTTATAAATAAAATTGTTAATTTTTTTTTTATAAAATTAAAAAAACAATTAAAAATATATAAACAAGAAATTAATATAACTTTACTTTTTAATAAATAATTAATATAACTTTAATTTTTAATAAATTTTATATTAATATAAATTTATATCTATATTATATTAATTTAAAATATAAGTAGTTTTTAGTCAAACGAAAACAAGTTTTAGGATTTTTTCATTTACAAGATCTTGCAATATCAATTAAAAAAGTTGAATTTACAAAGAGTTGTTTACAAGTATTGTTTTTAATTTCGAAGTAATTTTTCTTTCAAATATTTTAAAGTTCTCTTCATAACACCATCAGTTTCACTACCATACCTTTTGAGTAAATCAAGCCTTAAAAATAACGCCTAATCTAAAATACATTAGACTTTTTTGTTTGTCGGGTTCACAAACTAATTTAGGGTTTTAGGGCCTTGAATTAAGTTTGAAGAAGAAACTCTTCACGGCCAATTTAAAACAAACATTGAAGTCTGAGTTAGGGAATGTTTTAATCCATTTTCTTAAGAGTTATTCATGACCCCCCTCTAACACAGGGGATAAACACGAGGTCATGTGAGGAAAGGCAGAGGAGATAACCCCTCCAAAGTTGGACTGAATGTAGTCGGGATTGTATATTGAGGGTATTTCTCGGGAACAATATTGATTGCATTTGCCTATAGAGCTTCATGGACCTCGAACCCATTCAAGATCCTTAGTTTTCTTCTAGGCCACTTTTTTTTGATACCCTTGAAGGGATTCAGACTTGCTATCTTGCTCATTACGATCTACCCAACTGTCGACTGTACCTGCCTGGTAACTGACTGTGAGATGGCAAACTAGTTGCCCATATTTTACAGACTTACACAGGTGACTGCGGGGGTATACTGCGGTACTTAGGGTGGACGTCGGATTGTGCTTCACAGAGTATACCCAGAGGGTGCTTCCATGTTCGAGTTGCACTTGCACTAGTTAGTTTCTCTAGTGTCAATTGACATAACCATCCTTCCCACTTGTTAGTTGACAAATTGATTTATCTTTAGGAAACCTTTTAGTGTGTGATTTGTGTTCTATGCTAGTCAAGATTTACTGTGTCATTTGATCATTTCAAAAAGTGGAAGATCAACAGCTTCGTCGGTCGTGAAGACTTCAAGGCCTTTTGTGGGTTACTTTAGAGCCATCTTCGCCACCATTGAGGCGAAGACTTGATCAAGAAGGGTCGTTCAAAGCAACTAGGCCACAGGAAACTATGCTCGAGCCTGCTTTGAGATGAGACTTTCTGACTCTGGAGGAACCTACCATTTTTTACCATGACGCAAAGGGTATCAAGCCAGTCGGTCCTCTGATTACCAACTTGTTGGCATCGATTTTGATTTAGATTGTCCGTCCTAAGGTGACATATTCTGAGTGCCAGCTATTTCTACAAGCGACAATGGAAGCAAATGATGTTACCTCGTCTAGGAGTCCTCATACTCCTGTTATGGATACTACTTCAGGGGGCATCCTACCTCCTCTCCCACCTTCTCCAGTCATGACCACAATGGTCTAGACTCCCTCAACTTTGGGCAGCGATTCGATACCTTTATCAGCTTCAACCAATATTTTGTTTACTTAGAGTGTGATGGGCCCTCCCTTCTCATATGGGATGTACGACTTTGATACAAACTCAATTCTTACTTATTCTACCTTACATATCATGGGTCTAGGGGTAAGAAGCTCAAACGCTCCTATGTAAGGGTCAACCGCGAGCACTACTGTTGCTTTTATTGCTATCCCTTATACCTCCTCTGTGCCCTTCGCTCGGTGGTGATTTTGAGCAGCCAATTGGGCCAACTGCTAATTATAGCTCATTTGGTGGATGCATTTTAGAACCTTTGTCTTATAAAATTCCGATGGGATCTATGTTGTTCTCTTTGTTTGGTGTGTTTGGGAACAACACTTTTTCTTCGACTGCTTTCTCAACTTGGGGCAACCCCAGCTTTGGTCAACAGAACTGTGTACAAGGTACTATTCCTTCATAGGGAGAGTCAACTAGAGTTTACTCCACACAGGGTATTTGGAATCCTTGGTAGGGATTAGTTCCCTCACACTGGATTTCAGTCGAAGGAAACCCCTTCCATACTCAATGGAACCTCGGGCAAGGATCTGTACCCATGCCCGTCGGATCAGCTAGGGGCATCCCCTTCCAAGGTCCTTGGAACAAAATGCAAAGAGAAATCCCTGCAAAATCGGTGTCATCCAATTTTAGGAGTCATTCAATGACACCCCAACAAACGCATTTTACCTATGTTGTTCAAGGCCATGGTTTCTACCAAAATATTGGCCAATATTCCAACTTTTCTTGGCAACCTGGTGTGAGTCAATATCCAGGACCCTCTTTTACTGTAAATAATTTAAAACCAAAAATACCATTCTTGGAAACTCTACATCTGGTAGAATTGTTGATATTACTGAATGACTTGATTTGTCACGATTCGTGTTTCCCCCCCATGTCGACTAAGTTACCTTCATATATTCTGAAATTTGAGGGCAAGCCTGGAGAATATCCAGGTGATCATGTGATGACCTTTCATTTGTGGTGCTCGTCAAACTCATTGAAGGAAGACTCAATCCAGTTGCACCTTTTTCAACGCACTCTTAAAGGGGGTTTTGCGAAGTGGTATATTGAGCTTGATGGCTCAAGGTACTCTTACTTAAACGACTTGGAAGTGGTCTTCTTGAACCATTTCCAGTTACCTGTGAGATATGATGTCGACACCGAATTGTTGGCCAACCTTGACAAAACCAAGGCCGACCACATCTTTGATCATATCCAAGAATGGTGGTGTAGAAAGAGCTTAATCAAGGTCAAGGTCCCTCCTAATTTCTTTCTTGAGTGGTTCTTGAAGTCTTTGGTTCCCTGCGTATCCAAGGATGTAGCGACTTCCAGAGTATTTTCAGAAGAGGAGCTGATTATGAGCACCCAATAACTCGAACTGATCTACTCTCATTCTAGCATGCTCTATGATATCTTTCCAGATGCACCGCGGTCTACTCTCGATAAGGTGAAGAAAAAGTATGGGCCCCAAGATGACGGAATTGTGGGATCACCACAAAGCAAGTCCACAGACCTGTTTTTGAATCACTTGCAACAATTATCGATACAACAGACTGTGGCCAGTCAGACTTCAAGTTCGGTAGTTTCCCCTACCCAGACATCATATGTACATAGTGTGCAGTTGACGAATCCCAAGGCCAACCAACAGACTGAGGGAAAGAAGAAACAATGAAATAAGAAGGGTAAAGGGGATAAAAAGGCTACTAATAATTCTGGCAGGGAAAAAATGAAGAAGAAGAAGTCGAAGTATCCGTGTAATATGTTCACGGAATACCACCAGACTCACCTGTGCCCTTGGCTTGCAGAATCCTAGAAGCTATTAGCACAACAACAACCTGTTATGCTGATGAACCATTTTCCACAAGGGAAAATCATGTCTTAGGCTTCTGCATCCACGAGCGTGGAAGGGGGCAGTTAGAGACACCCCCCGGCTACCAATAACAACCCAACCACAAATATTTACATGATGTCTATTGAGTCTCATTTAGAAACTAGGGCTCGCGACTACAGAATGTTGGAATATGCCGAGAAGGGAAACGAAGAAACTAACCCATCAAATCCTCTCCAAATTGAGAAGGCAGTGGGAAAAATGATGACTCACATCCCTAAAGGTGCGTTTAAGAAGGCTTCTCATAATTCAAATGCGAGGGTCACCCATAACTACTCCGTTGTAGAGGATCTGGCACAAACCCCTTGTGCGATGTACGCTCTAGAAGTCCTCCATAGTTTCCCCTCACAAAGAAAATTGCTTTTGTCCACCTTGGAAGTGACAGAGAATTGTAACCCAGGAGTGATCATTTTCGATCCAACCGACTTAAAACCTCACCTTTCTCACCACATTTCCTTTCAGATAGTAATGTCTTACACCACAAAATATTTATGTGGAACATTTTATGTACAGTGGTTGATGAGGGTGCCTCGACTTGCATGATGTCGTTGGCATGTTGGAAGGCCATTGGCAAGCTTGAGTTGTCTCTATCGCCTATGTTGCTTACAACATTTTACGGTCAGTCATTTAGACCACATAGAATTATTTCTTCCTTCCCCGTACAGTTGGGAGGTAAAATTGTGTGTGTCAAAGTTGAAGTGGTTGATGCACCTTTCGACTACAACCTATTGTTAGGAAGGAGTTGGACTTATGTGATGCATGCGGTGGTTGTTATGGTTTTCCAGGTCTTGTGTTTTTCGCACGAGGGCTGGAGTGGGACCATCAAACAATTTTCTTTCTCTCATCTTGACCCTTCATCAAGGGCTTCCACAGTCCCGATGATTGATAATATGCATCCTAGAACTGTCAAATTAGGTGTTGATTTATTTATGTCATTGATGGGAACCTTTGATTACCTATCGCCTTCTAGTGATGTAACGTTTCTATCGGTTGTTCCCGATGAGTCAAGGGCTGCAATTTTACAAGTATCGTCATTCCGAATGAGCTACTTTAACTGTCCTTGGAATTTAACTTCCTCATCGTCCTCGATGGAGGGGATAGGGAATCATAGCATGGCCATGCTCTTTTCCGCGATTGAGGTTGCATACAACATTGTATAATAGACTTTGGCCAACCCCAATCTGGCTCCCTCACAGGAGTTAGATCCAGTTCTTGAGCCTATTTGGGATCAATATTCTCTTGCCACTCAAGATCCTTTAGACTTGGTCTTGACCTCTAACAAGGCAATTATCGAGGAAATGTTTGGTCTTGATAGACCTTGGGTTGATCCATGTCATAGATCTTACTTCCTTCTCGATCTTAGGAGAATAGAGGCAGGAGAAATTGTTTTGACCGTGAATGGAGATAATCCTTGTCCTCTCAATCCTCCAGCTACACACGGATTTTACGTAGAGGGTAACATGGAAATAATTTCTACAACGATTCCAATCAATATCTCCAAAACGCCTGGTGTTGTGGAGAATGTTTTCTTCGAAGTAGATTTCTCCCCCGAAAAGATTCAAACTTACACTGAGTTATTCAAAGAATTTCATGACGTATTTTCCTGTTATTACAAGGAAATGTCAGGCATCAACCCACGAATTGTCGAGCATGAAATTACGATTTATCCTGATTCAAAACCGGTCCGACAGAAACTTCACCTGGTAAATCCTTGAAAAGCAACAACAATCAAGGTAGAAGTAGAAAAACTGCTCAAAGTTGGTTTTATCTACCCTGTACAATTGATGGAATGGGTGTCAAACCCGGTTCTGGTTAACAAGAAACAGGGCATGATTTGTGTGTGTATGGACTTCCGTGATTTGAATAAGGCATGCCTAAAAGACAATTTTCCTACCACATTTATCGATCAGATTGTTGATGAATACGCAAGATGTGAAGTGTTTTCATTCATGGATGGTTTTTCGGGATACAATAATATTCAAATCAAATCCGAAGACCAACATAAAATGGATTTTACTTGTCCTTGGGGTACCTTCATGTATCGTAAGATGCATTTTATCATGAATAATATTGGAGCCACCTTTCAGCAGGCCATGTCATTCTCTTTTCACGACCTCAAACACATAGTCGAGGCATATATGGATGATATATCATCACGTTATCGCAAGACATCTGATCATCCCACCCATGTATGACTAATATTTGAGAGATGTCGCTATTATCAGATTCAATTGAATCCTAAAAAGTGTAGTTTTTGTGTGACATCAGGTCGTCTTTTAGGTTTTATTGTATCGACAACAGGGATCATGGTCAATCCTCTTAAGGTTGAGGAGATAGTTCAATTTTCTCCCTCGTGCATGATAACCCAGCCTCAGATCTTACAGGGGAAAGAGAATTTTCTTTGGTTTTTTGTCACGAATTATGCCGAGATCACCAAAGGGTTTATGCGTATTTTGAAAAAAGGGGTCCCATTATGTTGGGATGAAGCTGCTCAACGCTCCTTTGAAGCGTTGAAATTTTCCCTAACGTATGCCCCTCTGCTCTGACCTCATGATTATAAAAGAGATTTCTTGTTGTATTTGGCTATTGCAGAGTCGACCATCAGCATGGTATTGGCTCAAGAAGATGATATGTTTGAGTAGCATGTTATATATTACCTTAGTCGAGGCCTGGTTGGACCGGAACTCAACTATTCTCACATTGAGGAACTTTCTTTGGAAACTGCTCATGTTGTCCAACAGTTCCATCACTACATTTTTCTTCACAAGACCACTATCATTGTCGTCATCAACCCTTTCCAATATGTGTTAACATGATGGGTCATTGGAAGAAATATCGGTAGATGGATAGTCATCTTACAAGATTTTGACTTGGATTTTGTTTCTGCAAAATCCAAAAAGTCATTGGTCTTTGTCAAACTCATTTCGGAACTTCTGGTCGAGTCTAATGATATGATGCCTGAAGAGTCACCTATTAATGGAGATATTTTTCTAATTTCATCTTCGAACCCCTGGTATGGAGATATACTTGTGTATCTCCAGACTTTGAAGTGCCCTGCTTTTGCTTCCAGCGATGAGAGTCGACGAATTCGACACCATGCACAAAACTATATTATACTCGATGAAACTTTGTATTGTCAAGGCATACATTGTTGTTGGTTTGGTGTTTTGACTATTTTTCCAATGGCCAAATCCTTTTTTTCATATTACAAGTATAAATTCGATGCTCTTATTTAGCCATTTTTAAAGTTATTATCAAGCTGTATGCATCAATTCTCCATGGAATCGTACGAGGTATGTATAATCATTGTTTTTCAATGGTTTTACGATAAATTCATCTTCAGTTGATTGATTATAGTGATCTAATGTTTCTTGTTTTCTTGCAATAGTTTGAAATCACAATTTGGCCTTCTATCTAGTCCTTTGTCCATTCCCTCATGCATACCTTCGTCTGACACTAGATCCGACACTCCATCTGAAACTCCATCTGACACTCAATATGGCACTCGGAGCGCCGAGGAGTTGGTGGTTATCACATCGACGAGCTTTGATGGACAAATCTGTAACATGGTTTTTATGCCCACTCATTCCCTCTAGCTATGGTGCTCGAGCATCTAGACTTGGGTAGTTGCAACGGTCACTAAGTGGAGTGCACAAGGCTATTAATGAAAGATGCCTTACGTTAGAACGAATTTAATGAATCAATTTTTTTAGAGAGTTTCAACCCTTCCATTGGTCAACCTCTCAAGCTCTCTAATAATGTATAAATACTACTGCCTATTCCAAGAAGAAGACACAAATTTTATCTTATACATAGACATTATCTTCATTTTGTTGTATACTCTGTTTTTTTTAATGATCAATGCCAATGTTGTGTTAACTCAGTGACTATCTTTTCCTGTTGAAGTATTGCCACGACCTTCTAGGGGGGCCACTAGTGGTCTGGGTAGTTGTTTATATCAGTATATATTTTTTCATCTGTACAATTTTCTCTCATATACTATTTCGAGGTTTCTTATTTAAATTTCATGCATTGTGAATATCTTTTTAATTTCACATTGCTTGTCTAATTCACCTCCCTATATATATTCTCTAATTTGCAGGCCATTTTCTGAATTGTGTGCATATCACAAAGCATGTGTGGACATCCATGGTTACTTTTCGATATTTAGATTCTTAACATTTTGTTTGTAGGTGGTAGTTCACTTGTGTAGAAGTTTTTTAATTATGATGTCATGTCTTTTTCTCTCTAGCTGTAAATCACTCTACAGAGTACTAATTTAGATAGTGTTTATTTATTAAGTTGTAATTTCAAATCCTCTCTGTAGGTTTGTTTTATTTGGTAATTTTTCTTTTATCATCAACATGATAAGATAGAATTGGATTTTGAGTTATGATTGTCAATAGCATCCTAGTTATAATGTTGAGTTATGATTTTCCATGATACCCTAGTTGTAATTTCAAATTGTGATTTTCCATGTTATTTTAGTTATGAATTTGAGTTATGATTTCTAATTAGAATTGGTTATGATTTTGTAGGTTTGCAGGAATTATTGATTCTATACAGAGTATTTCTAGTGTTGGTTATGAATTTGAATTAGTATCTTCGATTAAGTGATAATTCTGAGTTTTTAGATTTTCTTGAATTAGTGATTTTGAACAAAGTAGTTTCTAGTAACAGTGTGATAGAGAAAATGGTAGATGTTGAATCTCTTCTACACAATGTTTAAAGATCATATGGATTCCAGAACATATAGTGTTTCTCTTATGATGGAAGAACATCTAGTGTTTAAAGATCATATGGATTCCAAGAACATTTAGAGTGCTAGTGGGAAAACCCCCCCTATGGCTACACCAGTGTTTACAATGTAGGCAGATCAATAACCATTTAAAAGTATCCTACTTCTCTAACTACCCCAAACATGCCCAAAAATCATACAAAAAAATCAAAATGAGAGGGATCGAGTAACTGTACCTCTAATCTGCGTCTGGTGATGATCCCCTCGTGCTTGAAAGATTCGCTGACTGCATGCCTCCTCCCTATTAGATAAATTTCTATTTTCGACACACTAGTTCAGTGGGAGTTAACTGACTAGTTCTATTTTAGACTTTCTATTTTTACCATCACTATTATGCATACATGCATTCCTAAGGAAAACTAACTGCTTGATTTCTTTTATTAATTATGGAATGTCTTTCCCTATATATGAGTGTATTCCACTCATTCATTGTATCAAATTGATCATGATCTATGTATCAATCATCAACTCATTGGAGTAGTTTGAATATATTTTCTCATTCTTCCATATTGAATCTCTCTTCCTTTCTTGATAAGATTTGTTTGTACTTGCTTTAGCTAGATATCCTGTGTAGGTTTCCATGAAACATTCGCATGGTATCAGATCTATGCTACTTGGAGCAAACCAGACAAGCCAAAGAATAAGGAAAATTGGGGTTTCGGTGAGCTAAATCCATGGTCATACCTTTCAGTAGTTATTCCTCCCAAAATATTACGTTTTTGAGGAAACAGCTCGCAATGAAAGTAAATCAACCCATTTTGGAAGTGGGTGTTAAACCGTTTAGCAAGATTCTTCATCATTTGCTCAGAAAGTAAGCCTCAAGATAGACTCCTAAAATTGATATGAATCCGTGGTTGTACCTTTCAACAATGATTGCTCCCAAAATATTAAGTTTTTGAGGAAAAAACTTATGTTGAAAGTGAATCGGTCAATTTTGGAAGTGGGTTTTCAACCGTTTTGCGAGATTCCTCACCATTTTCTCAGAAAGTAAGTCACAAGAACATCTCTTGAAACTGATACGAATTTTCATGTAAAGTGCCATTTCTGTCATGATTTATTAATTTTTCACTTACATATTGAGAATAAATTTTTAGGGTTTCTTAGAAACAGTGGGAGATATGGATATGACAACTATTATACAGTCAAACTTGGTGGTAATCCTCACACCATACAATTATTTTGATTGGAATCCCAAGGCGACATTCCAACTCAAAAGAAAATGACTATATAATTTGACGATGGCGACAGAAACAAAACCTACATCAACTATTGAGAAGATGAGATGGGCAAACCGTAAGGATGAGGCAACGAGACTACTTCTTGAGTTAATATCCACTGATTTATGGTTTCATGTTGTCACATGCAAGACTCCAAATGAGATATGGACCACCTTGGAAGGACTCTTTGGAAAGCAGGATGAGATGCGAGGTGATATGCTTGAGGTAGAGTTGAATACCTTAGACCCTAAAATTTTTGATAATATACAAGATTTATTTACTAAATTTAAATATTTTCTATTGAGCTTGGTGAATGTGGTATTTATAATTCTACACAATAAAAACAACTTATTCTAACAATCTTGGCCAAGCTAGGACCAGAATACATTGTATATGTCTCCAATTTCTATTTTGGCAGATGTCTTCTTGGAACAAATTGGAAAATTCCTACGTTGGCTCAGTTCATTGAGTCTCTTACACAAGTGTAGAAAAAACTCATACAGATGGGCCTCGTGAAATATCCCAAAGCACATGCACTCACCATGCATGATGGAAAAGGGTCATCCAAACATAATGGGAAGGAGGGATATTTCAAACCCTTCAATGATTCTTCAGGTTCTAAGGACTCTTCAGATTTGAATAAGAAGAAGAAGGGAAAGCAGTGAACTTACTGCAATAAACCGAATCATGAATAATTTGCATGCATGAAGAAACATATCGATCTTATGGAACAGGCACTTCAGTAGAACAACCTTGGAAACTTCATTATAGAGCGAGTCAAAAAGCAGAAGGAAGAAGATCTTTCTCCTAAGAAAGGTAATCATCATGCTCTGGTTGCAATTAATTCCTCATCTAATTCATGGTTTATATATTCTGGTGCATCCCATCATATGGTAGTGAAAGAGGAAGTTTTCTCTTCTTTGAGTCCATTCTCAAGACCCCCTATTCTCATGGGGGATGATACTCCAGTAGCAGTAGCAGGAGAAGGGAGAGTGGAACTCCACAATGGCAATTTTGAGAATGTTTTATATGTTCCAAATCTTTCTATGAATCTTCTCTCAGTTTATCAGATCACTCAGAAAGGTAAAAAGGTAGAATTTACGTCAGTTTCAGTTTCAGTAATTGACATGCATGGCAATTCCATCATTTCAATTGGTGAGGTGGATCACACGTCAAGGTTGTATAAATTCACTAAGTTTTCTGATGATGACTCCTCTATTCTACTTACATATAAGGAGAGCAATTTGCATGCACCTCTAGTGAAACATGCATATACTCTTGTTCTTCCATCAATTTCATACATCAAAGATGATTCCATACACTCAAATTCTATACATGGAAATAAGCAGGTAGTACGGCAAGATATGAAGCCAGTGTTGAAGCTTCAGCAGATGCCCAAGAAAGCACAGACCACACTTCAGGCAGCAAGAAACCTTGCAGGGAATCCTTTGGATTCAAGGATGACTCGATCTCTGCATGTTGAGCCTTCTCATGTATTTTTAGCTTCAGAACATGAGATGCCCATGCATTGCTATATGGTTCAATATACTAATCCACATAACTACAATAGGGTTGCAGGAAATCCATTATGAAAAGAAGTCATGCAAAACGAGTATGAATCACTTTTACATAACCAGACTTGGAATCTAGTTCCATGTCCACCAGAAAGGAATATTTTCAGGTGCAAATAGGTCCACAGGATCAAGAGGTATAAGGCCCAACAGGTTGCCAAAGGATTTCATCAAATCCATAAATATTTCTACATCTTCACGAAGACTTTCAGTGAGCAGAAGTTTCAGACTTTGCGGGATCATGTTGCAGTGAAGAACACAATTGTCTAGCAGTTGTTATTTTCTTCTTTTGATACATTATCTTTTGAGGGGGGCTTTTATTCCGACATGGTTTTCCCTCTTTCCTCACTTTTATTCACTGTTCATTAGTTGCATTGTACATGAGTACCTAAAATGGCCTAGTAGACAGGACTCGTTTTTCACTCCATAGTGATATTCAGGGGGAGTGTTGGAGAAATTTCTATGTTCGACACACTAGTTCAGTGGGAGTTAACTGACTAGCTCTAGTTTAGACTTTCTATTTTTACCATCACTATTATGCATGCATGCATTCCTAAGGAAAGCTAATTGTTTGATTGCTTTTATTAATTATGGAATGTCTTGCCCTATATATGACTGTATTCTACTCATTCATTGTATAATATTGATCATGATCTATGTATCAATCATCAACTCATTGGAGTAGTGTGAATATATTTTCTCATTCTTCCATATTGAATCTCTCTTCCTTTCTTGATAAGATTTGTTTATACTTTCTTTAGCTAGATCTCCTGTGAATGTTTCCATGAAACATTGACACTCCCAAGGCTAGCCTGCATTCCAAGAAATACAAACAGAAAGATACAATCATGCAATTCGTATACAAATTAGGGTTAGATGTTAGAATAAAAACATAAATCAAAAGGAAACATTCGATACACCATGATTTGGGACAGGAAAAGTACTTATTTTATTAATAACTCAATGATTACTTACAACCAAAGTCGGCTACTGCTCCACGAACTTGGTTCAGGCTCCTCTTCACCAAGATCCAAGTGCACCTATGTATGGCTTCTCCTCTCAACCTTCTTCTTGGGAGTAGAAATGGGTTCTGATGGAGAAAGAAGGGAAAATTGGGGAATTCTGAGGCAATTCTCACAAAAGGGATGCAATTACTTGGGGTAAGGAGGGGATGTGAAATCGGCATAGTTTCACTGTTCTTATGTCTCGATGTGGAGTGAGACCCCAACATCTCCTTTTATATGAAAAAATTATGTTTATTCGATTGGGTGATGGGATATAGGCGGTGGATTAGTTGGGAAACTACCCAATAGCTCGTAATCTGAACGAATTCCTTGAAACTTTTTATTTTTTGCAACTTTTTCAAGTATACACGGGTCATAGTGGTGCAACATGCATATGTACATGGGTTTTAGTGTTTCAATAAGAGTATGTAGATGAGCAGTATTGGTGCAGGGCACATATATATTAAAAAATTGGGTTTTTTAGAAGAGAAACTCAGTGATGGCTTGGAAAAAAATGCAAGTAAGAGGGCCAAAGGCCAGGTATGCATATGTAGAGAAATTTAGGGTTATAAAAGATGCCCCCTAATGTGTGAGGTCAGAAGATCATCTGATGGCTGAAATACATTACAAAGTCTTCACCAATGTACGAAATGAGTGAGCTCGAGACCAGAGTTCAGGAGGTGCCATCTGCAAATGTAACAATTGTCTCTCTGAGGTGGGCATACCCATGCTCGGGATGAAATAAATCATGGATGCCAATCAAATACATTGTATATCCATGTCATATAACTATATAAAGTGTATCCATGAGAAATACACAGTGGATCTACATCTCAAAATTAAATATATACAAGTATAGTATCCATCTTCAAGAAGCCAATACAACCCGACGGCTAGAGATGAGGTCTTCATAGCTCAAGAAACAATTTCAATATATTCAAAACTTAGGTAGGAGTGCAATGTGAGTGTATGACTTCACTACCTAGAGGTCTTCGACGGCTCATCAGGAAAAGGAAAGATGATCTCGATGATCAGGCAAAGAACTTCGTTGATTTCAAACAAGGTCTTGATTGGGCTTTTAGGATGGCCAGTTCATGAGGTCAAGAGACAAACTTACCTTGGAAAAAATCATGAAAGATGATCAGAATCAGGAAGCATGACATTGACATAAGTTCACGATGCAGGAGGCAACACAAACTCTCCATGTGTTTGGAAGAGTAACCATATAGAGGAGGACATAGCTCTATGTAGTGAGAACAACTTCCTAAGGTCATATTAGATCCCAAAGCTTGACGAACAAACAAAAGGATGTGCTTTGTCCAAGGGTGACTCATTGTGTTGCCAAAAAAAGAATATATATTTCCCATCCCCTCTTTTTGGGTTTTTTTTATTTTTTTCAATTTTTTTAAAGAGCTTGAAAAAGAATAAAAGAATGCTACGTTACAAAGGAGGAATGAGTGTCCTAAGCATACTAGTTCTAGGCACAAGGAACACACTAATGCTCAAAGCAAGGAGACATGTGCAGGAGGACACTCGGGGAAAATTACTCCATGGGTCAAGGTGTTAGGTCACAGAGGCAAAGTGCTACAAGGATTGCATATAAGGCATGCTTCAAAGGTTCAGTTGAGAGCAACATGGAGCTGGAATTAGGCAAAAGACGCAGAGATGCAAATGCGATTAGCAAGACACAGTGAAACCCCCTTCAATGTAATTTTTAACGAGCCAAGAGAAGGTAATATCGATAGTTTTTTCACGTTTAGAGAGTCTGAAAAAATGTAAAATAAGGCTCCAAGGGGTACCTTTTTCAGAAATAGTCTAGTTGGTTTGAAAAAGGGGTAAACTTGCACCGAAAACACGTCTGTTCAGGACCATTTTAATGAGTGTAACAAAGACAATATCACTCAGAAATATTTTCAATTTGAAGGAGTTTGAAAAGAGCTTAACTATGGACTCACATCCTTTTTTTGGATTTAGTTCCCTTAGCTTGAAAAAGTATAAATTTTTTTGAGGAGAACTCTCTCGGTGAGACGAATCTCCCAAGGTGTACCTTTTTCCTCCATAATCCACAGGCCAGAAAAAGGGGTAAACTCATGCCAGTACATGTTATTTTGGACCAATTTAACGAGTGTGAAGGAACAAGGTCACTCGTCGATCTTTTCAATTTTAGGGAGTCTGAAAAGAGATTAACTATGGACTCCATGGGGGTTCCTTTTTCGTAGGTAATCTCCAAGGCCCAAAAAAAGTGATAAACCAAAACCAAGGAGAATGTTCCTTTTTCATAAATTTAGTCCCTCAGGCCCGAAAAAGGGTTAAACTTATACCTGAGAATACTCTTCTAGTGAACTGAAGTTCCTAGAGTAGACCTTTGTTCATAAAATTTACCATCTGGACCGAAAAAGGGGTAAACTACTGCTAGACAGACGTTCCTTCAAATTTGATTTTGGCGAGCATGAAAGACAATAAGATCACTCGGAAATATTTTCATGTTTAGTCTGAAAAGGGATTAAAGAAGACTCCAAGAGGTTACTTTTCTCAGTTAATCCGAACAAGATTGAAAATCATAAATGTAGTCTCGTCAGATGTTTCTTTTAGATTTCAAAGTGAGCTTGAAAGAAAACAAAGCATGCTCAATTTTGGGAGTCCCAAGGGTGAGGCCAAGAGTGATGGTGCATCAGATGAATGAGGCTCAATCTTTTAATCATGACAGGAGTAACAAGGACTCCTGAGCCTAAAGTCATTATAGACAACATGGACACCAAAATGCAACAAGGATCTATCTAGGGAATCCATCTAAAGGTAGGCTCTACCACCTAATCAAGAAACTTCTAAAACAACAATGATGGTTCCGTGTCAGACTTCAGTGGGATTGATCCTATGGAAAAGTGTAAAAGACAAAAAGATGCAGAAAGTGGAGGTGAAATCCTAACTTATATTCAAAAAGTTGGAAAAACGACTTTTACCAAAGGACCTTTAAAAGTGACCCATCTACCAAAAAGTTACGAAACCAAAATGCAAAGTGCATTGTAACATCCAATACAAAACTCAAGAACCAATTTAAATGATTTCCAAGCTAGAAAAAACAACAAAAGGGTTCAAAAAAGTGGCAAAAAGGGCCAAAAAATTCTATAAATAGAAGATGACAGCTCATTTTCACCATTGCAATTTGAAAATTAACCAGAAGGTAAAAAAGACCCCTTTTGCTCGGACCAAGTACAAACTCATCCCTCTTGCATTTCGATTCTTCCTTTTAGCATTAATTTTTCTTTTTTGGGGGGGCATGCTCTCCTAAAAAATGGCAGTCCTATGTGTACGTGGGTTGTCCAAGGACAACCCACGTATGTCCATGGGAAGAAAATAGTCTACCTGCAAACATATGCGACTGTGTCCAAAATAGCCCACATACATCCTCAAAAGCATGGAAAAAATAAAAATTTTAAGAGCTAAGTCCCCTTTGAAATTTCATGGAACAGGATGTATGTCCACTGGAGGGAGAGGGAACACGAGTAAATTGATGTCTTGGTCAACAAGGACCCTATTTCCATTGTCACATTGAAACAATGTGGGTTGTGGAAGTTCTTTCGGCGTCCGTTTATGAGGGTACAACCAAGGCTACTGAACGTCATGGTGGATTACTGGCACCTAGACGCAGAGGCATTTATGATTGAGGGGCAGTCATTGACTCCAACAACTGAGGGTATATACTTCTTGAATGGCCTCTCAAGGAGAGGGGAACCAGTCAATCTGTGCACATTTCCCCATGGGCCATTCAACATCGCAGACTACATCGAGATGGATTGCGAGGCCGACACTGAGAAAGTAGATTCTCAAGTGCCCATCAACAAGATCACTAAATTGTCACTAAAGGTGATCCTATTGCTCATTGGCCAGATCAATGGATTCACGGCCCTACACCAGGCCTCTCGGGCGCACATGTATTAAGAAATATAGTGCCTAGATGCACATGTTTTCGACTGGAGTATGACTATGCTCACTTGCATGAAGAGGGAGCTGACAGAGTGTCGAGAGTGTAGCAACAAGAAATTAGGGTTTGGCACCATACTATGCTCATTCTTCTTCGAGAGGGTGCCTAGTCTAAGTCCTAGAGAGACTGTACAGGGGCATGTGGCCTCCTTCCCAACAATATATAGATGGGAAACATTGTTATCACGACAGGGGGGAGGAAGGACCATAGCGGCCTTCGATGACAATTTCTTCAACTGGTGGGCACGATAGATTCCAACGATAGAGGACTACCCCTACACTAGAATCAACTTCTCCAGAGATATGGACATGCCCGTACCTCCCAGAGAGGAGCGAGAAGAGCTAGGTACGTGTTTTTAAAATTATTTAATTTTTAGTTTCTTTCATATATATCATTTTTTATATTCATTAGAGTATTGACAACTATGTATCTGTTATGTACAGATGTGGGACCAGTGCGCCCGATAGACTTTGTGAGGACTCAGAGATGTCCTCAACTAGAAGCAGTACCAGTGGCAATCGACGGACCAATAGTCACAGGGGGACCTTTAGCCAGAGAGGCTGAGAGAGTTTTGAGATGGGTAGAGTGAAACCTCACCACACTCACTCATGCAGTTCCCGTGGCCGAGATCAAGGATCTCCCACCATATATGCAGCCTCATGTAATTGGGGTGCCACGGACTTAGGTCCAACTTTTTTTATGTTTGACTAATGCCATCATTCACTACGGCAGGGCCAATAGGCCCCAAGCTTAGATAGGATGGACTCATTATGTGTCGAGGGAACCTTTTGTATATTTTTTAGGGCATAAGCCCCATGATGTATATCGGATTATTATTTTTGAGGAGTTTTCCCCCACCTATGTACTTTGCCACTTTTGACATATATATATATATATGTCTTATGGATCAAATTTTTTACAAATGTATGTACATGTGTATGTGTGTGTAACATGCCAATCTAATACTTGATTATCTAGAGTATCTGTCATTTGATTTAATCTCCTAGGAACATGGATATGCGTAATGTAATCAAAGCAACATTCTAAGAGATGTGCCCTAAGGAAGCGTCGGTGTAAATTAGAATCATAAACATGGTAAACCCCATTCAACTGGGCCCCAACTAGCTGAGCATCTAAGTAGACTTGGAGGTGAGAGATACCATGCGATAA
The DNA here is from genome assembly GCA_009831015.1 of Picea engelmannii. NCBI lineage: Eukaryota > Viridiplantae > Streptophyta > Pinopsida > Pinales > Pinaceae > Picea > Picea engelmannii. Next base: position 19,529 of record WSFP011409729.1, read on the forward strand.
AGCACCACGAAGAAAATCTATCACTACACTTTACTCAGTGACATTGTTTGTGGCATCACCTAGACAAATACCTCTAAAAGATAGCAACTGGCCTTGAGGTGTGAAAATCACCCAAGCTGCGGAAGCAAGCCTCCAAGTGTGTCATCTAGCGCAGTCCGCGAACCCAAATAACACCTCTTATTAACTTGAAATATGCCGCAGTGAAAAAGATGACATAAATAATGACATGTCCATAAAACAAAAAAGACAAAAAAATGTATAAGAATTATACATATGTACAAGAAGTAACCCAGGCGACCGGTCTACGAGTAATACTTCTTGAGGTAGATCCCATTTCTAGGCTCCACGAAGGCATTTGCCTCAAGTTCAACTAGACGATAAGCACCCTTCTTTAAGACCTCTTTCACGATGAAAGGTCCAAACCACATGGGTTTGAACTTGTCTGCCCCTAGGGGTTCCTTGTCTTGGTCGTATACTAGGACAAGGTCTCCTTTGAAGAAAATATGAGGATGAATGGACCGATGATATTGGCACTTGACTCCTTGCTTATGAGCCTCGTTAGACAAGGCTGCATCATGACGTTTCTCATCGAGTCGCTTGATATATAATAGGCATTCCTCAAGCGGTGAAGTGTCTAGCAATAACTCTACTGCCAATTTTAAATATGGGATTTGGCACTCAATAGGAAAGACTGCTTCCAGCCTATAAATGAGTTGAAAAGGTGAGAAACTGGTGGTAGAATTTATAGACGTTTGATAGGCCCATAATGTCGAGTACAAGATCAAATGCCAATTTGACTTGGCAGAATTGATCATTCACTGAAGAATAGTCTTGAGGGACTTGTTCACAGATTCCACCTGACCATTCGCTTGTGGGTAGTAGGGTGATGAATGTTCTTTCCTCATCACAAGCTTTGATTTTAACTTCGACATCAATTTTTTCTAGAAGTGATTGCCATGGTCAGTGACAATCACCTTCGGTATGTCGAACCTTGCTACTATTTGGTTAAAAATGAAAGGATTCATTGTTTCACCATCACTAGAGATATCTATTGGGATATTTTCAATGATACTTTCCATATTAACCTCAGCGTAAATTCTGTGTGTAGCCAGATGACTAATAGGACAAGACCTATCTCCAGTCATAGTCAAAAAAAATTCGCCTGCCTCTATTCTTCTTAACTCTGGGAGGAAATAAGATCTATGATGGAGATCATCCCAGGGTCTGTCTGGACTAGTCAATGCCTCAAGAATCTCCTCATCTGAGGGCAAGACCAAGTCTAAATAATCGGTAGTGGTGAGAAAACCTTGAGCCCAAATAGGCTCGAGAACTGGATCTAACTCTTGTGTGGGAGTCAGATCGGGGTAGGACGAAGCTTGTTGGACAACACTGTACGCAACTTCTGTCGCAGACAAGGGTATGGCAATGCCACAATGCCCTGTCCCTTCCATCATGGCCGATGGGGAAGAAAGAGTCCACGGATCATGAAAGTAAGTGGTTTGGAATGACGATACTTGAAAAATATCGGCCCTAGGTTGGTCGGGGGAAGCCGATATAATCTTTACATCGTGAGAAGGAGGAGGGTAATCAAAATTACCCATCAATGGTGGGCATAAACCAACCCATACATTGACGATGTCGGGCTAAGGGTTATCAATCATCGAGACCGTGGATGCCTGTTATCCCTTGACTAGATTTTTAAGGAAATGTTGGTCATGTTTGACCATATGTTTGGGACTTCGACAAGCTGGTCGAAGACGGATCACCCAGGTGAAGCGGAGATCGCATGATCTCTTCCACTTTGCAGGCTTTTTGGGTTTTAGGGTTTATGTAACAGGTATGGGATGTCGGCCCATGGGTTTACCCATGCTTAGGCCCCTTTTTATAATATATAAATAGGTAGCTAGGTGATGCAAGTTAGAAGGGACTAGTTATTGTTCGGCTTATTGCATGGCTAGTTAGCTTTGTGCACAAATGATTTAAGTCTTCCAGAGCTAAGTGTAAGCATTTTTCTAAGTGTTTGATGCAGGAAGATTGTGTAAGGCTGTGTGTTGTGACCTAACTCAGGGAAGGAGGATCTGGCAAGGTGTGTCCAGATATCCTATCCTTTGTGGAGTGGCTTTGTGGCTTTGTCTACAAGAGAAGAGGGATGTAATAAATATTGAAGATCAATAAAGAAGAAGAAGAGTTGGTGGACGTAGCCCCACACTGGGGTGAACCACTTATATCCTATGTTGATGTTATTTTGCAATGTTGTTCGTGTCATTTATGTTTATAATTTCTTAGTGCATTGTTCTTGATGTATGATAGACAAATACATGAATTATTAGTGTTTATGATGTGAATGAATGTTAGATCTACTCGAATGTTATGTGCTAAATGATTAGATGTATTTAATATTGATAACTAATGCATTGATATGTAATTAGGGTTAATATGCGATGTGAATAATAATCATAACTCAATGCATGCTATTGGTTAAGTGTTATGTTAAGTGTGTAATCACATATCTGTGTCCCAGCTAGGTTGTATACACTTGATTCTTGCAACCCCCCTGCCTCTACCTTGGGTGAGACTTAATCTACTTCACAGATGTTGTCGAAAGGGCCTATAGTTAGGGTTTTGTTTGTGTGATGTTGAAGCATTGAACCTTGGGTCTACCCCTATGCCAACAAATGGTTCGGTTGTCGAGACTGTGATTGTTGGGAACTAAAGAAAAAAAAAATCTATGTGTGTAGATCTGTTGTTTTAGTGCACAGTATTCTACTTGACTTGTGAAGCTCTTTGCTAAAATGAAGTTTGATATGAAGAAAAGAGGTAAGATCTTAAATCTTTGTGCTCTGGTAAATGTAAGATAAGTGGAAATTTTTTCTTCAGAAATATGAATCTAGGTATGTTTGACAGATTTTGTCCTAGTCTAAAAACTAGGGCACAACTAGAAGAAAGAAAATTTGATCAGAATAAATTTGAGAGAAATAGTGAAAGATATGTTATTCCTATGCATAGAAAGAATTTTTGGACTAAAAAGTTGATGCAGGACCCTAGAGAGAACTTTTGCAGATTGCAAGTCCATCGCTGTGATCCTAGTGCGTAGTACAGAAAAGGTTGGGGATCATTTAAAAGAAAGAGAGGATTGACACTCTGTTATAACTACATAATACCGGGACATCTTGCTAAGGAATTCCATGGTATAGGTCCTATTTATATTTGTTGTAAAGATATTGGTCATATGGTTTTGGATTTCCCTAGAATGATTGCTAAAGTTGAAAAGATGAACATGAGACGAGAAAACCATGAAAAGGTCAAGAAACTAGGGATATGTTAGAAAACCATAATGAATCAGAATCTATGTTATTAGATCTTAAAGAAACATTGAATGATCACAGAGACATCAGTTTACCAGAGATATTGAAAGAAAAGCAGTGCATAGAAACAAGGATAGGAGACTTCGACATAGACTATGTATTAGATGAGGAAACACATGTGAATATTATGCCAGAAAGAACTTGGGAAATTTTGGGAAAACCTATTATGATTCCTTCATTGGGAAGGATAGAATTGTTTAAACGAAAGATGATAACCCTATGTGGAAGAGTTACTAATGTACCTACGATTGATCATGGAACATCGACCGAATAATAATTTGAATTCATTAAGTTTTTCGAGAACAACACTCCTTTTGCACTTTTGTTAGGAAAGACTTGGATTGAGAAAGATCAGATCCGAAGGAAAGTAGAGGAGGAAGCCACAGAACAAAAAATGAAAGAATTAAAGGACTTCATGGCTAGAAAAATAGAGTGACCAATAGAATAACAAGAGGACAAGTCGAAGCAACAAAAAAGAGAGTTAGTTGTCTAAGTTTAAAGAATGAAAGAAGGCTTAAAGAAACTACCCACACAGGAGAGAAGAGTGCCTACCCCGAAAATAGTAAGAAAATAAGTATTACCCTCGAATCCTTTGAAAGACCCTCAACAGTGTGAAGTTTCTACGCTAAGATAAAATAAGAATGAGAATGGAAAAAGGAACCCAGAGACTCAGATCACAGGAATGAAGGCAAGAAAGCTCAGTAAGAAGAAGGAAAAGTTAGAAAAACTTCAGGAAGTTCTAGAGAAGACTTCGCAGAAGGCAGGCTTGCAAAACTTGAACCTCGCTGGTTTAGCATAACTGTGCAGAAAGGAACTTTTCCACGACGAAGCTATATGATTGTTGGAGGCATCTTGACTATTAGAACGATGGTCTAGAACGACTAGAACCATATTTATTTTTGAAAATATCACCAGTGGACTGTTGAGACCGCACCATAATGGATGGAATCGTATTGATTGAGGCACTCCTACCCGTTGAAGGAATCCGTTATGACATTTCTTATTTAATCCGTCGGAATGCTGCACCAGGACCACTTTTTGCAAACTAAGATATCCGAGCTAACAAAAACGTCATTGAATATGGCATTGTGCTTTCAATACCTCACCATTGATTTGATTACCTTGAGTATCTGTTCGCTTACCCGAGTTATTTTCTCACGAGTGTGCATGTCAGGTGAACGTAAAACAATAGAGAAGTATGTGGAGGAGATCTTAATAGACCTTATGACTGAGAAATTCATTTCTGTATAGGCCTTGTTGAAGGGAGGATTTCAAGCATCCCCCTCGACTGCACGTCGATCTGTGCCATCCCGAACTACGACTGAGAAAAGAAGCAAGCACCACGACAATATGGTCAACGCAAAGCATATCTCGTCGGTCTTTCCTGACTACATCCTACCCTTGATTGGAGCAGTTAGTCGTGACAGTGCCCTACAAGATTTTGATTATACACTCATCACTGCATACCTCCTGAAGGGGATACACGCAATCAAACCGTAGTTGGGTATGATCCTAGCTCTCAAGATAAGCGATTTCAACCTCGGCGATAGGAAGAATTATGTGATGCTCGCACGACATCGCTACCTGACAAAGATGACTAGGAAGAAGCCCAAGATATTTCCCCAGCCATGGATTAAAGAGATTGCGAGATCAACGATCTTGAACATCATGAATATCCCCCACTTCGATAGACATCAAGAGTTTAACACGTGTGTTAAACTCCTCCTGTCATGATACCATGGCAGGTATCTTTGGTTGTATAAGTGCATCACTGTGGATCCAACATTGATCCACCTAATCACTAGATTGATCACCCAGGGACCAGGCCCTCACTAGTTCTACCCAGGAAAGACATCAGATTTCTCCTTGGTCCAACGCATCAAGGAGGCATATGGCGATGTGGATAAGGGGAAGTGAGG